>JAFIRS010001954.1:0-269647 GCA_018342105.1 Gonioctena quinquepunctata | reverse complement strand
CCGTCCTGTTCCATGTCCCCGACAGTCCCTTTAGTCCGTTAGATAAAAATACGAATAGTAATCGTTAGACTTATCCCACGGTTCGCGCTTGCAGCTGCATACTCTCTTATCTTGTTAATGTAAACACACTCTTTCACGAAGGATGCCGCCGCCGATATCTTATCTCAATGTAAACAAAGGATGCCGCGGATATCCGGTCGCTTAAATAAACAACTGATAAGAAGTGCTGACGTAGATAATATTCCTGCAAAGACTTGTCGGTTGAGTCATAGCCGCATCATCGCTGACTCCTCCCACTTTCCAAAATGGCCGCCGCCATTCACTGATCACGTGACACTTCAGTCCGACCAATGCCGTTGACGGATATTGGTTGACACCCCATTTCAATATGCTCTCGGCTATGAAACGGCCGGCGGCTATCACACGCCCACGACCTACACAGCCCCCACCCCCCTCCAATCACACACCCCATACACAACTCGCCACCATCCGACCAATCACAGGCCACCTCATCCCCCCACCCCTACCCCACATACAACCATCCCCACCCCTCTCACCGCCATCTCTTTCACAAACCCCTCCCACAACATGGCTGCCGCCATCATCCCTACCCCCACCCGAAAACCACCCCCTCACCCACTCGCCAAAACCCACCCCAAAATAGGGGTTGCGCCAGAACCCGCCTAGCATATCTACTTCCATTGCCTGCTTTGCCGACGTTTTATGGGTCTGCAAATTCATACGTCAACTTGTTCGCCTCTCCAGAACTTTGAGAAAAAAATGCAGAAAGTTTGGAATTTTGTGTCATCCGTAGAAATCGACTCAATTGACAATATTCCATTGCACTGCTTTCCCGACGGTTTATAGGGTTGCAAATTTATAGGTAGACTTGTTTGCCATTCCAAAACTTGGAGAAAAAATTGGCAAAAAGTTTGGAATTTTGTGCCATCCGCGAAAATCGTCTTAATTGATAATATTCTATTGCCCTGTTTTCCCGACGTTTCATAGGGTTGCAAATTCAAGATCGACTTCTTTGCCATTCCAGAACTTTAAGAAAAAAATGCCCAAAGTTTGGAATTTTGTCGCATTTGCGAAAATTGCTTGTAATAATAATGTTCATTTCCGCCATTTTCCGCGATACTGAAAAAGGTGCAAACTCAATTGGCGACTCAAAATTGTGCCACCAAAGTTTGCAAACCACGAAAATATTGTTTTCAATTTCGTGACCCCTATAACTTTGCCCCTGACACTGTTTTTAGCGTTATCCATAATTTTTTGATGTTCCGTACACATGAAAAGTTTGTAAATTTAAAGCATTTTAGGGGTGAGGGAACCATGATTTTAACACAAATTTGCACGATGTTTGCAATTTTGTAACCAGAATTTGCGCTAATTTCAACGTAATCAAGGATTATTCGTAATTCCGGATGAAAATTGCGGGTGCAAATTTTTCAAGGGATGTAGAAAAGAAGTTAGGGAATATACCCGCAATTTGCACAATGTTTACAATTTAAATTAACGTTTAATGCGAATTTGAGTAATTTTCGGTCACCAGATGAGTGTGCAAATTTTTATATTCAGTCTTTACTGGATGCCTCAACATCCGGAAGTGTTAAAGAAATGTTTGTAATTATTGTGAATTGGCGGTCTATTTTGATTGGCGTATAACTCGTTGATGGAAGATTTGCGCCTCCAAAATAATGATTGTTGGATAACCTCTGAACTTCTGCAACAACACCGTGATTTAATGTGCTATTGCCATTTGATATTTTGCTAAGCTCCTATATAGGTATGAATATTATGTTATTAGCGGTATCCATAATTTTTTGATGTTCCGTACTCATGAAAAGTTTGTAAATTTAAAGCATTTTAGGGGTGAGGGAACCATGATTTTAACACAAATTTGCACGATGTTTGCAATTTTGTAACCAGAATTTGCACTAATTACAACGTAATCAAGGATTATTCGTAATTCCGGATGAAAATTGCGGGTGCAAATTTTTCAAGGGATGTAGAAAAGAAGTTAGGAATATACCCGCAATTTGCACAATGTTTACAATTTTTAATTAACGTTTAATGCGAATTTGAGTAATTTTCGGTCACCAGATGAGTGTGCAAATTTTTATATTCAGACTTTACTGGATGCCTCAACATCCGGAAGTGTTAAAGAAATGTTTGTAATTATTGTGAATTGGCGGTCTATTTTGATTGGCGTATAACTCGTTGATGGAAGATTTGCGCCTCCAAAATAATGATTGTTGGATAACCTCTGAACTTCTGCAACAACACCGTGATTTAATGTGCTATTGCCATTTGATATTTTGCTAAGCTCCTAGTACATAGGTATGAATATGATGAGCTTGGCTGGCGCTTATTAGATTTTGTATAGTGTCAACTGCTGGACACCTTGATAATTTGATATTTTCGATACGTCAATAATTCGATATTTTTATAATTGCTGTTTTGATATTCGATAGTTCGATACTTGATAATTTGACATTTTGATATTTTTATACTTGATATTTTGCTATTTCGCTATTTTGTTACTTGATAGTTTGATAGTTTGATACTTTGATAGTTTGACACTTGTCAATTTGATAATTGATATTTGGTATTTGAAATTCAGATACATTTTTAATTTGATTGGTGTTAGATGCTCGAATGCTAGTGTTGTGTTACTTGAAAATATGAACGGGATGTTCATAAAATCAGATGTGGAATCATCTGCGACTAACAGATAAACTTTAGTCGCTATCTTTCATCGTTCAAGATAACCTCTTGTGGGGTATTCATGTTGAAAAGGGAAACATTCTCAATTGAATATTGAATAGAAACATTTTTCAGTGAAGGAAACAATTTCTACATAATGGTTGAAAATCCGGGATTTTTTTACTTCATTGGAAATACGTATGGGCTTGATGCTGTGCAGACCTTGAAGCCCTGAAGAAGATGATAAATACATGTCGAAACGTCAGCATTTTTTTTAAATTTGGGCCATTCTTATTGTCTTTGTTCCCGCTATACCAAATCTCTAATTAACTTGAAGGACACAATTTCTACATAATGGTCGAAAATCCGGGATTTTTTTACTTCATTGGAAATACGTATGGGATTGATGCTGTGCAGACCTTGAAGCCCTGAAGAAGACGATAAATACATGTCAAAACGTCGGCAATTTTTTTAAATTTGGATCACTTTTATTGCCTTTGTTCCCCCTATACCAAATCTCCAATTAAATTGAAGGACACAATTTCTACATAATGGTCCAAAATCCGGGATTTTTTACTTCATTGGAAATAAGTATGGGACTGATGTTGTGCAGACCTTGAAGCCCTGAAGAAGACGATAAAAACACGTCGAAACGTCGGCAATTTTTGAAAATTTGGACCACTTTCATTGTCCTCATCCCCGCTATACCAAATCTCCAATACTAGATTATAAAGTAAATAATGAAAACAGATATTTTGATATAAGTAAAAAATACATAGGAAGTGATTATGGTGATCTATGGTGAAGTGGGTAGGGAGAAGAGATACTTTTTATTATTTTTCTCGAATATTTGGAGGTCGTAGTGTTTGGAAAAAAACCTTCTCAAGCAGTATATTCCAAAATTTCACCGTGCGACAAAAAATAATTTCTAATAAAGCGATGGTAGGCAAGTTGCGAGCTCTTCAATGTAAGAGTGGGCTGGCTGAGTTTGTCTAGTGGGATGGGAGATGAACATCTCCCATGAAAGGATATGTGAAACAGGGAGATGCCGCCCTTTCTTCTGCGATGTTCTGGGGTAGGCAGATAATTGGTCCAAACTAGCATCGTCAACCCAGACTGGAACCTAACAGCTTCAGTGTTCGGGTTTAGTGCCATATGATATTCGTGTGGAGTGTGCTATCGTTTTCCTAAAAAATGGTAGGTTTGTACGTGAATCTATACAAGTCGTTAATAAGTAGGAGAAAAAGTGTTGCAGCCAAAATGGAAACTGAGGAACGTCTGCATCAATGAGGAACATGTTGGATGATACTCAACAATTATTGATTCATCTATTCTCAAGATTGGAAGAACAAATGAAATATCCCTTCGAAGTGACAATTGCCACTTTCAAAAACATTTGGAATTGCTACTAACTGACAATTGCCACTTCAAAGTGACAATTGTTAGTTCAAAGTGGCAATTCCAAATCTTTTTGAAAATTGCCCTTCTACGCGTTCGTATCTAGGGCGTGTTTTCAGTCTTATTTTCACGATGGTCGAAAAAAAGCAGTTTAAAATGCTATTATTGTTTAGTTTGAAATACTATTATTGTTTAGCACAATTTGTGAAACAAATAGCAGGAGTTTTCATTAACCATCATCCCCTAGGGTGTGAAGTATGTCATAAACGGGCTGATCACTTACACGGTAATCCTAGAAAAAATTGGTCAACACACTGTTATTCGTCTATCACCAAGTCTAGAGACAGCCATTTGAAGAATTTTATTTATGCTAATGAAGTTTGCACACGTGAACGATAGACCGTGCTTGAGGCGGTTTCGAGATAATTCGAAACAAAATGGCAATATATTTTTTAAGTTGCGTAGTAATAAAACGTTGAACCCCAGAAGTGGTTGGCCTTAGATTTTCATAAAAATGGTCACATTGCACCCGCGGTAATCGACCTCAGCTGAGCCCATGCTGATGTCCCTCTCGTCTACCAATTCTTATAGACAATACGTCTGCGATCGGAGGCTTTGAGAATGTTGAACTTTTTTTATTTCCTTCGGATATTTAGCATTCAGCAGGTGGAGTCATTCATTAAGGAAATTAGAACGGGTGTTCGGTTGCTCGATGTTGAGTTGATTGATTTCATTATCATAAGCTTACACTAACTTCACTTGTAGATCCGTCTGTTTGCCTTCCTTTCTGCCCATCAACTATTTCATAGTTTCCTCACTTGGAACTAAGATGCACAAACACCCTGGTGTATTTACTGATTCGATTTTGTTTAGAATTTTTGAGGGACAACAAATGAATGACGTTAAATTCTGCTTAGAACTTCATTAGTAGATGGCGCGGTTAAGGAATGTTTGTGTCACGCTAAATGTCCGACTTCAAACCTATTTGACAACTATCCAGAGGCGGAGCTTGAATTTGGAATTTTAGTATTAACTGATTTAATTCATCACAGATTTGTGTTTTTTAAAAGCGAGTTGCAAAAACTGCCATAAACACAAACGAAATAAGTATCATTGGATAGGTTTTTTCGATACCTTTTAAGAGAGGTGTCGCTTGCCGTAGGGTTCTATTTAAAATTATTGGTCACAATGGCCTTGTGACGTCATCTTTGACGATTTCGTCATCTATCATCACTAGTAGGGAAGTTCACAACCTTTAATATTTTTCTGTCAACATTACTGCATATTTTTATCCAAAAAATTGTGAATTGATCGTTAACAATGATTATAGTTCCACGAACAAGATCCCGCTCAGAATATTTTTCGCGAAAATGAGATGAAATCCTTGAAATTTACCACAATGTTTTCATCTGTCTGTCAAAAAAACTTTTTAACAAAAAATTAAACCAACGAAATACGGAACTGAAAAGTAGAAAATAAAATAAACCTTCTTAGTCTCAATAACTAAGCTCCTAAACTGATGTAAGTAACCAATTTTGAGTCGGCGCCAAACAAACAAGCAAATGAATTAAGTAAAGCGTAAAATGATGGCATCGAGTTGGGCGGTGACGTTCTGATAATTTTTTTGAAGTAATTTAATGATCTTCGTTGATTGTTTATTTGGCGCCGACTCAAAATTAGTTAGTTACATTAGCTTAGGAGATCAGTTATTGAGACTAAGGAGTTTTTATTTTTCAATTTTTTGTGGCTGAAATCTACTAATTACTAACTGCTTGTTTTTTGATTACTTCCAAAATACTCACTTACCCACCTTACTTCAACTATTACCAGTTGAGACTGATGTCTCTAGATGATGACTTAACTTGAAAATTGAAGGGATTGGAAAATGTCCCCGATGACATTGTTCCATTGAACTTTCCGATACAAACTATTACCAAGCCATTCACTGCTTATCTCTGCCGGACTATTACCTCTCTAACAACCTCCTGACTTGAACATAATCAGAGAGTTCATTATAGATATCATAAAATCTGTTGATGAAGTTGAGAAATCGATGAATCCTGGTGAGCGACAGTCTAGGCTGCTTCCAGCTATATTAGAATGACTTCTCCGGAAAAGGTGAGCCCTACTATTAAAGGTAAGGGGAGAAAACAATAATCTTATCAGCTTCTGTTTTATTTTTCAGTAACACCCCGCATGAGATAATCGGAGGACAGCGATCCAAACCAAGTAGTTGTTCGGAGGAACAAGGCCCACTCCCAAGATCGATAAGGCTAATGACTATTATTAGGATAATTATCACTTTGTAATAAACCCATGAATTTCATAAGTAAGCGTGGACTTTTCATTCTATGAAGATATCTTGATTTTGGCTAGTGAATTTCGAACCGTCACAGAAGGACCCGTGACTTTTTGGAAAAATATCCACTATATTTAGAATTTTTCAATACTTTTAGTCAGCCTCCTGGGAAAATATATATAATATAAAAAATTAATACATGCGTAATAATAAAAATATTTGACTTGCTAGTTACTAGATACAATCACAAGTTAAAAAAAATTATTAAAATGGGCAAAGGTAGTTCAGAGAAGATACAAATTTATTATTTAAGTTCTTGCGATAAGATACTCGTGTTGTGTGCCAAAATAGTGAACACCTCTTAATTTGCCCAAAAGCTGAGAGGTTCTTTCACTCAGATAGGACTCGAACCAATTGAAGCTTCGTCCTCCGAAGCTGTAGAGATGAAGCTTACGTAATAATCAAAAGCTTTAGATATGTCGCAAAACACTGCAGCGCTCACTTCCTTCAGACTAGAATATAGATTTTTCAGAAAGCGAAAGATTGCATCTCCCTCAGAAGCCCCAATGAAATATTTTATTACCCAAAGCCTAGCCTCAACAGTTTTATTATTTTCTGTTATTATAATAAGAAATTTAAATGAATTTATACCCCAAAATTCAATATTTTTCTTATCAATTATATTAAACTCTGCCCGTACTTTTATTGGTTTGAAAGCTGAACTAAGTAGTTGTATGTAATTTACAGCACTTCATAAAAGCAGTATCCGCTCCATTGAAAGATTTTTATCATGAGCAAACGTCCTTTGTAATTGTAGATCCATCATGTATTTCGAATTTCTCAAAATATTTTCCTTGTTCAAATTACTAGCACATAGGGTTATTCGAGGATAGATGGCCCAGGTTTCGAAATTTCATGTAAGCATGTTTAAACGTTGAATTGAGATTGCTGTTAATTTTCATAACGAATCTTTATTGAGTTTAGGAACATGTGCTAAATACTAAAATTCATAAAAAAATTAAACTTATGGTTTATAAAAAAAATTGAAATAGTTAACAAAAACCATCTCCCCCACAGTGGTGAGGTGAGATGGCGCAACTGAAAACAAAAGATATTTTGGCCAAACTGTCACTTTGTTTTGCATACAACAACACCACAGTCATGGAAAAAGTTAACAAACTTGGAGCAAGAATCGTGAATCCATTTGGAGCAACGCAAGCAATTAACCCAGTCGTCAGATTTTGTGGTTTGGGAATACGTTTCGCCACAACCTGCGCAAGACTCGTCAGCGTCGTCCATAGCATCTGAAGAGTCATCAAATGTAGATGCTTCTAGTTCTTCGTCTGAAGATGAGTCACGTTTGGGAGCTTTCTTAGTGTTCTTCTTGGTCACTTCTGATTTCTTCATAACTGGTTCGGATTTACTGGTCTTTTTTATCTGTGTTTTCTTAGTCGCTTTCTTCTTTTTTTCGCCAATTGGTGCCTCTGTGGTAAGAATTTTTGCCAGCTGCTTGCTCCGGGATCGAACCGAATTAATGGCAGCAGAAACAACCGGAACTTGTGAGATTACGTCCAGTATTTTGGCAGGGGTACATTTGACAGGAGTATTTGCATTAGTTTCTGCAGGCGGTTCAATTTGTTTTTCTGGTACAGTTTCACCTACTGCAGCCAGGTTGTTGATTATCATCAGCTGAAGCTTTATTCAAACTCTGAGAACTCTCATCAGTATTTTGTTTATTTTCAACTGCATCAGAGACCTGAAGTATGATACTGTTTTCAGTCAAATAAGCGTCATCTGGGATAGCTGAAAGGTTAAATGGCACAATTCCTGTTGCCTTAAATGCCGAAGTTCCATTGTTTACAGTTGCAGACTTATTCCATCCTTCAGCAAGTAACTTGCCAAATTGTAATCTGGTGATTTTTCGCCCTGGGTTATTTTTAATGTATAAATTGGAAGCTGAGTAGTAGTTTAATTTAAACGATCTGAAAAAACATCTATCTAACGGTTGTAAAAATTGTGTCCTATGACTTGGTAAGCACAGCAATATGATGTTGTGGTCAACACAGTATTCTAGCATCTCAACGTTACTACAGTGTGGAGCATGACCATCAAGAAATAACAAAACTGCTCCTGTCGGTTTTCTGGGAACAAACTGATCCTTGAGCCACTGAAAAAATATGTCACTGTTGACGTAGGCTGACTTTTCCGACATGTAGACCAAGGATCCCAAGGGCATCTCCTCAAACTCTTGTTTTTTATTTTTGCCTTTCATTACGCAGGTAGGGGGAATGAAAACGCCTTCTGCGTTACAACAGGTTATAACCGTGATGGTTTCTCCCTTTTTACCGGAGCTGATACTTGCGATGTTTCTAGATCCTTTCTGAAAAATGACATGCCCTGGCCTATTATCAAGCTGTAAACCAGTCTTGTCCATATTAAAAATATGTCCAGGTTTATTGATGAGATCGTTTTCGGTCAGAATATTTCCTAGCAGCTGAAAATAAGCCTCAACGTCTTCTTTGTTCATACCCAAGGATCGATTAACGGAGACCCCTTCTGCTTTTCTGACTGACAGCCTTGGATTTCTCTGCAGAAATAACTTAAGCCATGGAAAACCAGGTAATCTCGATTCCTTATTAAAACGAATTTGAAAGCCGTTTTTTGGAGTTTTAGGATATGTTGGGCCAATTTCGCTTCAGCAGCTTCACCTAATGTGGAGGAGGGTCCAAGAGGACCTTTCTTTACATTTTTCTTCAATTTTCTTCTTCGTAGAGTGGTTGCCGGTACCCCAAAATTTCGAGCAGCATCATTCACTCCCATTATATTTTCATTAACCGCTTCAATGGCTGCAGTTAACTGTTGTTCGGTCCAACTAGCCCTGGAACAACTTCCAGTGCGCTTGTATTTTGTAGGCATACTGAAAAAAAAAAGAAATTTTATAAGCCATCTCACCTCAAAAATATGTGAACCATCTATCCTCGTCGTGAGAGGAGAGATGGCGCACATCACAAACTAAACACGTTTTGAAATATGCGGAATTTTAAGGTTATACATCAAAACTTTAATGTTTTAACTTACCTGAGACGATAGAGTGATTTGGATTATTATGAAATTTGATGTTCACTGGCGTGAAGAAGAAATTCGGAAAAATGTTTTGGTCCCCACCGGATCACATATAAAAAGATTTTTCAATAGGCTTCGAACCGGTAAACACAAACTGTACGGCGGCTTGTTAACTATGAACTGAAGTACTTCAGAGCGCAGCCTCTCATCTTCAACACTAGCGGTGGCGCTGTGAAACCATTGCACCATCTCACCTTCTGCTCCATCTATCCTCGACTTACCCTACATATTCATCTATTTCGATATCATCACTTATTGAAAGGATTTTTCCGTCTATTGTATATTCATAATTAACAATCAACTTACATTCCAAAATAAATGTGAACAGTAATGATAAACAATGGAATACACATACTGATAGTCAATAAGATAACACATCGAATGCACCATAAAAATATATATAACATGTAAATGTTTCAATCAAAGCAATCTCGTTCAATTTTTTGACTGATTATGAGACAATATAGTCTCATAATATATTTAATTCTACCCAAAAACATAATTATTTTATTGATCTTGTAAATACCAAAATACCCGAACCGAAGCGTTTCCTCATTGTATTTAATTCATTGCGAAAATTGGATTGGATTTGTTACTCAATGATGAATTCAATGTCAAAAATTTAAATCAAGTTTTTCTGATCATTTGCTGTTTTATTCATCAATCTGTTCAAATTTATTTTGAAAAAGAAGTATTTACAAAAGTTTTTGTGGAGTAGTGACCTTCATGGATTCATTCATGTCATTTGCTGAAAAAGGTGAAAAAGAAATAATTTCTTAAAATGTTCACAAAAATAATAAATATTTAATAGTTAGTAGTTCATGAGATATCGTTTTACATTTTTTTGAGATTCTATTTCCTTTATGAAGCTTCTGTATAATATTGATAGGTAAAGATATGCAAATACTAGAATGCAATCATTTTCTTGCATTTTCAAAAAAGATTACAACATATAATGATTTGAAATACAATAAAAAGTCTAGATTTACAAAATTATTCTGGATTGAATGTGATCAACAAAATTATAAGGTTGAAACATACAGTATATGAAATTGCATCTAACTAAAATAGCCAATGGGAGAACAAGAAACCTCTTGTTGAAAATAGCCAATCAGGGAAGAGAGATGGTGAGATAAAAGATTTGAAATTGTGGAAAAGTAAGAACACAGAAACGTCAAAGATAATTATGATCAAATATCGTATTTAGTTTATGAAAAATGAAAAATATGTTAGTTGATAAGTGTTCTCAAATAACACCAAATTAGTGAAAGTGCGACAAGAAAGTGCACGATTTTGAAAATTCAAATAAGATGACAAAACAGAAATGGTATCCAGGAGAAGAAAAAACAAAGCGAAGAGGAGATTGAAAAACATTTTAGAAAGAAGCCACGGTCAGTATTTGAGAGAAAGAAATTCAGGATTTTAATTAATGACAAGGTAGTTTTTCCTACAATAACAAACCAATTCAAACACTGGATAATTTCGACACAAAATATATAAGGATAAAGAAGATTACCTTTTCTGTTCTCCACATGAAAACTTGTCCAAGCTGATTTCGGGGATTTTTATGGTTCCTTTGCAATGGAGAGTTCCTGAGAGGTGGATGAAACAGGAATTCAGATTATGGCCAGGTAAATCATCAGCGACATTACAGCTCCAGGTATAAACTCTTTCAGTGCACATCACAAACTGAATCACTTTACAAAGTAACTCGTATATCTGAAGAGCTTTATATAATTCGGAATTGAACTATAAAAGAAGTCTTCCAACTCAAAAAAAAGTGAGGATATATTTACAATATCCATCACTGTTTTTCATTATTCTATAAAAATTTGCCAATTGCTCATAGTTATAAGTTATCTATCGCAGGCCAGGTTAATATAAGTTCCTGAATAAAGGAAATAATTGTTTTCGATAATTTTGGTTTACTTTCCACAATGATATGCTAATATCTCACCGATAAACACTGAACTGAAATAGTTCGAATGACATCAAGACAGGCAGTGGCTCTGTTGCCAGTACCGACTCCTGAGGCGAAGGTGTTTCCAACTGAGGTTAGTCGTGGTATGAGAAGGAATTACAAAGAGTAAAAATAATAAAATTTTCACATATATTCAATAAAATTGTTATGGTATTGGGTGGAAGAAGTAATTTTACAAAACATATAAATATAAATAGAAATTATTACATTCTACCCAAATCATAATAAATTGACATCAAAAGTAATGGCAAAATAACATCATTATTTCATACAATTTGACAACAAAAAAAAGGGAAAATAACTATCATAGTATAACATCAAATTGGCTTCCCAACGCGGAGCAAAATAATTATCATATCAAATCATAAAATAAATTATCTTACCAAATCATAACAATATAAGAAGTATATCAAATAAAAAAAAAGGAAAATATTATTCGAAATCAAAAATATTTATACAGGGTGAAAATATTTGTGGGTGAAATAGCAACAATTGTTTTTTATAACAATATTTCATTACAAAATGTCGCCCAAAGCGGGGTAAAATTAACTACAGTTGTTATAACATTACAAAATGTCGCCCAACGAGGGGTAAAATTAACAACAAATTGTTATTTCATAACAATATATATCAGTAGTTTATTTCTTAACCATTTACTTTATATTAAAAGGGGGAGGGTTGTTCTTGGGTTATGGTTCTTCAACAATTTATAGAGACTTATTTATAGTTTATTGTATGAACTTTTCATTAAAACGTTTCGCCTGGAGGCCCCCAGGCTTCATCAGATTTCTACAACACATATTCCGTTTTAAAATGGTTTTTTGTTTAGCACATTGTGCTGTTTGGAGGTGTTTTCTTTCTTTTTTACCATCCTAGTAAGAATGATAATGACGCATTTCAATACTAATGCACATAAATAAAATATGAGATTTAAGAACTCATTTATCTGGCTCTTCAGTTTGAAATCATTATTCATCTCCTTTTTTAGGATGTCAAAATACAATACTTCATATAAAAACTATTTCAATGGTATTCAGTACTCCGAGAAATATTTTCAAGTTTTAGATCAACACATGTTTCATTAATATCTTTAAAATATCAACACCCCTAGTCATTACACATTTGACTAATCAATCCCCTAAGAGAACTTTTCGTACAACCCCCCGTATTTCAGCAGGTACATTTGACATCCACCCGGTAACCGACCGGCCAGCACTTCTAGCAGAGTAAGCAGACTCGCCTCACATAAAGCGTTGAATTACAGTGTTGTGTTGGGACCAAAAGAATGGTGAGATTCAATCATGTTTATATTCTCGTTAGAATTCCCAGTTTGATCTTATTTGTTAATGAATCGTTGAACTCGACAATTGCGTTGGGGTTGATAACACCGGGGGTTGACGACTGAGGTCCAGATTGTTTATTATTTGAGGAAGAATGTTGCTGTTCCAAAGTTAGGTGTCTGTCTCGTTTTAGGATTTATTGACCTTGGTGTTGTAAACTTAGACGAATCTGTTATTCAAATCTTATCATACAGGGGTCAATGCACAATTTGAAGGATTGTTCATTTGAATCATTCCAGTGTTTATTCGAGTCGAGACGAGTCGACAATAATGGGCACTTTTGTCGCTATCAATAAATAATGTACAATAATAAACCAGAAAATCAAGCTTTGGATAACGTGCACGGCAAAAGAAAAATATTATTCATAGACTGAATTGATTTATTACCACTGAAAAAGGGTGGCAAAGGGCGGCACGTGCATATTTCTGTAAAATCTTGATTATGCTTCCCTACCGAGATAGAAAGGAACACCCCGACGACTATCTGCCGTCATTACGATTATCTCAAAACCTACACCGTGTAAACATGAAATTGAAATTTTCCATTAAATAAAAACTAAACTAAACTCTGTCCTTTTTTCACTGGCAGCTAAACACCCTCATTATAGATGCAAATCTTCGAAAAGTTGTTTACTGTAGGCTCAAATAAATTTCATGGTAAATAAATAATAGTTTAGAAAACTGAAAAACACGCTTTTATAGAAAACCAGAATAAAAAAATTGAAAATAAGAAAAACATGTTTTTTATTAAAAAAAGCGTTGGGTGCATGGTATCACCTAGGCCAACAATTACCTGTGATCTGAGACATTTCTCACTTTACTACCCTAGGTAATGTACTATATAATTATTAATACCATGCACCCCACGCTTTTTTTAATAAAATACATATTTTTCTAATTTTTAATTTTTTTACTCTGGTTTTCTATAAAAGCGTGTTTTTTAGTTTTTTAAACTATTATTTATTTCCCACTTTTTGGTGTGTTTTTTTATAAAAGCGTGTTTCTTTAGTTTTTTTTACACTATAATTTTTATTATTTTTTTGCAAATTAAAAACTGGAATGATCTTATCAAATTAGGTAATCATAATCTCCGACCCGAAAAATCCCCACATACCAATTTTGAATAGAATCAGACCATAATCACAAAACTCGGCCGCCATTTTAAAACCGCAATCTTGAATTTTCCAATTTTTACAAAATAATCATAATATTCGACTCCAAAAACCCCACATACCAATTTTTGATAGAATCAGACCATAATCACAAAACTCGCCACCATTTTAAAACCGCAATTTGAATTTTTCAATTTTACAAAATAATCATAAACTCCGACCCGAAAACCCTCAGATACCAATTTTGAAGCGAATCGGACCATAATCACAGAACTCGTACGCCATATTGGAGCCGCCATTTTGTTTTTTTTTTCCACACAAAAATTTCATAATGCATTGTCACCGGAATTATGTACACCTGCCAAATTACAGATCATTCGGACGTCTGGAAGTGGGTCAAAATCGCGCTCGAAGGAGTCGCTTACAAACAAACAAACAAACAAACATACAAGTGAAGCTAATATAAAGTGTGTAAAAACGTTTTGATAGGACTTCATGTGTTTTCGAGGCAACTTTTCTAGTCTAGTCTAATAACAATAGAACGATGAAATTATTACAAAGCATCGATGGTAAAAGTACTGATAAGTGGCGTGCGTTCGTTAAACCATGTTTTAATATTCATTTATTTATTTATAAAACTTTTCAAAAAAATAATACAGGTTCATAACAATATTAAATTTAGAGTAATAATTGACAAATCATCGATTATTGGATGTATCAAAGTTAGACAGTTACACAGCTCACCTAAAATGTTTTAGTTGCAAATAGTGATGGTAATAAATAGTTACTTACCTAAATGTCCATTTCACAGTCATCATCGGTATCCGAATCAGATGAATCTTCGGGTCCCATTCAAATTACTAGAGATTCCACAGTTTGGTCAATTGAATTATCAAGATCCCACATCTTCTGTTCTTGTGTTAATACATGATTTACAGCATTTTTCCAATTGTCGCTTGTGTCACTTTGGAGAACGATGCTAGAAGAAGTTGACGTACATCATCCAATTTAAAAGTAGTGTTGTTCCTAGCAACGTTTCCTTTCACTTGAGCCCATATGAGCTCGATAGGATTGAGCTCACAATGGTATGGAGTTAATCGTAATACAACCATCTTTTTTTCTTTAGCCATTTCGTCAACTACGTACTGTTTGTATTTTGCTTTGTGTTGCCTCGCAATGGATAATAATTCTTTTTTACCATGCTATTATCATGTGGGAGATCTTTCGGCTGTAACCAATCAAATCCAGGTTTTTTCATTTTGATGTTGGCAACTCTTCCTCAAGCCTGGAATGGTAGCTAGCATTGTCCATGACAATAACGGCATTCGCAGGCAACAGCTCTATCATTTGTGAAAAGTAGTCCCCAAACACATCCGCATTCATCAACTCGTGGTAATCTTTTGTTGATTTCGAGACGAATTGCTACAAACCACCAGCGACAAAACCATGTCCATTTCCAATATGGTTGATAATTAACCTACGCCCTTTTCCGATCGGTGCAGGTAACCCAGTGGAATATCCTCCCATGACTGCTTGGCGGGAAGTTTTTATGTTAGTGTCGATTCATGTTTTCTGCACAGTATGTCCTTCGTTAAGCCATGTTTCGTCCAAATAAAAAATTATCCTTCCTTCAGATCGATACTTCCTGATCGTCCTTAAATAATTTCTTCTCCAACGCACGATTTCGTCTATATCTATTCTGCTTTTCCCAGGCAAAGCCTATCTCGCGTTAAAGTTCCCATAATTTTGTTCTGTCTACTAGTGGTGAATCGTCGTTTTCCTGAATTGACTGTAGAACTTTGTCTATTGTTGGTATCTCTTTATTTATATGAAAAAAGTGAACTTTCCTTCGGATGGCGGTCCTATCAAAGTAATCGATTGATAATGACTTCCTTCCTGAATTTTGTTTTGGTGCACTAATGACTCCACGTTTCTTCTCGTTTGAAAACCTGTAAATTGTTCTTTCATTCACTCCCATCGTATTAGAACATGTAGACACTATCTGGCGAACGGAACTCGTAGGTTGTTGATGAACAAGTGCATCATGCACATTAAGCACTATAGTTTTTTTTCTTACAGAGTATGCAACAAATGTATTGGGTTTAACTGGTGTAAAGTTTGCACCCGATGCCATTTTCATAAACACTACTCAAAGATCACAAACGTATTGAGAATAAGCAGTAGCTCGTCACGGACTCCCCTCCACAGCAAAACTGTATTATATTGTATTTTGTAGAAACTAGCCGTCGGGGAAAACCCCGAATTCCTTTTTGTATTTGCTTTTAATACCAACTAATAATCCTATAATGGGGCAGGTAATAAGTACTTCAAAATAATCAGATTATACATCGATAACTTCCGCATAATTACAAATCGTGTCAGTTTGACAGAATAATCCTCCTGCTTCGCGGTTGGATTATTTAAACTGCCAAACATCTTTGTAATTATGCAACAAGTTATCGATGTATAACCTGATTATTTTGAAGTACTTATAGTATTACTACTGAATATACACCATGTTGCTAGTATATCCGCGAATATACACGCTACTTGCTATAAAACAAGTAGGCATTTACCATTGCTTATACCAAACCTATCAAAAAAATTCAGTCACTGTCAGATGACGTCCAAGTCAGTGTCAAATTAAAAAATGATGATGACCGTTTCGGAAACATTTCCTTAGAAGAAATTTGAAAAAAACGTAGAAAACATAGTTTTTTCAAGTGTAGGTATGTTTGTAATCGCCAATATTGTTGCAGAAATAGCAGTCGGCCAAAAAAAAAAAAAATATATTAGAATAGAAACTGAGTATGACTCAAATACATTTCCAAATTTTCGTGAGATATTTTTTTAATTACTCTTTGCTAAAAGTGAATTTCATCATCTGAGAGTTAGAGAAAAACGAGTTTCAGCTGTATCTCCAAAAGTATGAACATTTTTAAGCGAATCATTACAGATTGATTTGAATTCTTAATCAGGTCATTTCAATTGGGTAATATTACCTATTTCGATTTGTTATACTGGAAAATGGTAGTAGTGTGCTGTGACCAGAAAAGAGCGAAACAATCTTTAAGATTGACAAGCAGTGATTTTCATGGTGTTTCTGTCAACATGGATGATAATACATATTCAAATGAAGATATTTTAAATTTTTATAGAAACTTGCTTTCATTCCGGAAACCAGACTATTTAGGTATAGGAACATGATACATCATTTGGAAGAAACTTAAATTGTCATTCAGTATATTCGATGATATACAGGGTTTGTTATTAAAAAATAATGTACTTTTCACCATTTTTGTATCTATTGGAAAAATCACAAATTTTGAACGACGCTGTATAATGGAGAAAGAGTTCTCTTAAACATAACTAATGCACAGAACATTGGTAAACCACACCCAAAATTTCAGCTTTTTTCGAGTCCAAATACCGCAGTAATAAACATTTAATTGATGTGTTTTGCACAAAAAAATAAGGAAATCAATAAATTTCTCGAAAACCGCTTGAGATAGGTATAGAGAATATTATACAGAAATGATCGTTTAGCAATAGTAAAGCAAAAAATGCAATAATATACTCATTTGAAAAATCAAAGTTGTTGCTACATTTCAATATAAGCGGCAACGCCGCAGATCCGAAAATATTTCAGATCGATAGAGCAGAACTAATTACCCAAAAAACCAAATTTTCAAAATAATCCTGCCTCCCATTCTCCAGAAACGTCTAATAGGCCAACGAGTTTGGGACACCCTGTATGTGCCTAGTCTTTTTCACTACAAAATCGGAGTTATATATTCCCAACTTCAAACTCAAACTACCCAGACTTTTTTATTCATAAGTTTGAGATTTCGAATTTGAATTTGGAAATTCTGAGTTAGAACTGGGAATTTAATTTTTCAAATTTAATCTTGAAAGAACCCCGCACGAAAACATATGGGAAATTGGCTCTCGGTCAAATTGGCTGAAATTTTATTATGTTATAGTAGGATGGGTCATTAGAAAAAAGTGTGAGTTCAAATGATTTTGTACGTTTAGTTTCTGAGGTATAAGCGGCCAAAGTTCGTAAAAACGTCGTATTGGGGTAGGATTGACAAAGAAAAAAACTGTTTTTTCAGTCGAAATAAGACAAAATAAGGTTGGAAATGTATTGATCGGAACTCATTAACATGTTCAATTATAATCTTATTGATGATAGTACATTAGGGTGTATACGGGGCATATTAAAAAAAAATCGTTTCTCCGGATTTTTTTTTCAGCACTATTTTGAAACCAACAAGTTATATTTTGTTAAGATATCATAGTTTCAGTCTATTGTAGGTGAAATAACGTGTTTTGTTTCTTGATGACTCTCTCTGTTTGAAATATATATATTTTTTAATTTTCGAGTATACCCCTATACTGAAAACAATTGACAGATCGTTTTTTATTACAAAAAAAGGAATTAATTGCTACTGCCCGTTGGATAAAAGATAGGGTAACATTCTGATGAACTCAATTGTTCAATATTACTTTTCATTTAGATAAAGGGTGTGTTACATTTTTAGGTCATTTACAAGGTTTTTATTGAATATCTAGAAAACTGTTCCGTTAATTTGGACCATATTTACTCCCAATATTTTGAAAATGTTGACTATCATATACGATAGTTTTATCAATGTTGCATTTCTAAGATATGCATTTTTGAAGTTCACAGTATTACGATATATATATATATATATATATACGATTTAACAAAATTTTATGGAACCTTTCTACACATTCAATTATATTATGAAACGTTTCGAAATCAATTATTTGATTCTATAAACAACACAAACCACACTCAACAACAATTTGGAACTCAATATTCATTGACTTTTATGTTAGAAGTCGTCATCTATAATTCGATTTTTTTTTGAGTCTATACTAGTTTTATCAACTTTCTGATAAAACTATCATATATGATAGTCAACATTTTCAAAATATTGTGAGTAAAACATGGTCCAAATTAACGGAACAGTTTTCTAGTTATTCAATAAAAACATTGTAAATTACCTAAAAAAAAATGTAACGCACCCTTTATCTAAATGAAAGGTAATATTGAACAATTGAGTAGTTCATCAGAATGTTACCCTATATTCTATTCAATGGTCAGTAGCAATTAATTCCTTTTTTTTGTAATCAAAAACGATCTGTCAATTGTTATCAGTATAGGGGTATACTCGAAAATTAAAAAAATATATATATATATTTCTAACAGAGTCATCAAGAAACAAAACACGTTTTTTCGCATACAATAGACTGAAATTATGATATCTTAACAAAATATAACTTGTTGGTTTTGAAATAGTGCTGGAAAAAAATCCGGTAGTAGGTATACCCCTATACTGAAAACAATTGACAGATCGTTTTTGATTACAAAAAAAGGAATTAATTGCTACTGACCATTGAATAAAATATAGGGTAACATTCTGATGAACTACTCAATTGTTCAATATTACCTTTCATTTAGATAAAGGGTGCGTTAAATTTCTTTTAGGTCATTTACAATGTTTTTATTGAATAACTAGAAAACTGTTCCCTTAATTTGGACCATGTTTTACTCACAATATTTTGAAAATGTTGACTATCATATATGATAGTTTTATCACAAAGTTGATAAAACTAGTATTGCCCAAGAAAATAATCGAATTGTAAATGACGACTTCTAACATAAAAAGTTAATTAATATTGAGTTCCAAATTGTTGTTGAGTGTGGTTTGTGATGTTTATAGTATCAAATAATTGATTTCGAAAAGTTTTATAATGAAATTGATTGTGTTGAAAGGTTCCAAAAAATTTTGTTAAATCGATGTGTTACCCCATATATCGTAATACCGTAAACTCCAAAAATGCATATCTTAGAAACGCAACATAGATATAACTATCGTATATGATAGTCAACATTTTCAAAATATTGTGAGTAAAATATGGTCCAAATTAATGGAACAATTTTCTAGATATTCAATAAAAACATTGTAAATGACCTAAAAAAAAATGTTACGCACCCTTTATCTAAATGAAAGGTAAAAGGTAATATTGAACAATTGAGTTCAACAGAATTTTACCCTATCTTTTATTCAAGGGGCAGTGGCAATTAATTCCTATTTTTGTGTTGTGTCAATTGTTTTCAGTATAGGGGTATAATCGAAAATGAAAAATAAAAAAATTTCAAAATATAACTTGTTGGTTTTAAAATAGTGCTGGAAAAAATCCGGAAAAACGATGTTTTTGACTACGCCCCGTATACACCCTAATGTAATATCATCAATAAGATTATAATTGAACATGTTTATGAGTTCCGATTAATACATTTTCATCCTTACTTTGTCTTATTTCGACAACAAAAAAACAGTTTTTTTCTTTGTCAATCCTACCCCAATACGACGTTTTTACGAACTTTGGCCGCCTATATCTCAGAAACTAAACAAACAAAATCATTTAAACTCACACTTTTATCTAATGACCCATCCTACTATAACATAATGAAATTTCAGCCGATTCGACCGAGAGCCAATTTCCCATATATGTTCGTGCGGGGTTCTTTCCAACTTAAAATTCGGAATTCTATTTTTTCGATATCAAATTCTAAATTATCTAATAATCAGTCTGAAAGTTCGAGTTTGCAGTTGAAGATTCCTAGTTTGAACTGGAAATTTAGTTTTCCGATTTGACTTGACAGTTAAATCTTGGAAATTCCGACTACAAACTCGGAATTTTGAGTTTGAATTGAAAATTCCATTCTCGGGCTGAAAACTTGGAAATTCCAACCACAAAGTCGGAATTTTATGTTTTTGAAGTAAAAAATTCCTATCTTCATTTGAAAATTCCTAGCTTCAATTGAGAATTTTTGAAATCAGAAAAAAAATTTTAAGAAGTAGAAGTGGTATTTGCCAGGAAAGTAGTTGTTTTTCACCTAAGATCTACCTTTCTCTGGTTCAATTTTATATTGAATCCTTTATGTGAAGAAAACCGTTTAAATTCGATTTTTCTATTCATTCCACTTCACATGGCACTTATCTCTCACTATATGCTAGACGGGCTTGCCACTCCTACTGAGAAGGAATCTTTTATTTAGAAACCTATCGAGGTGGGAGATTTTCGGAGTGTTTCTTTCTGTCACTAGGTACCGCCAGTTGAAGTTTATCTTTTCCGGCGTACCTATAGGTGTTACAAGATCGATGATGGTTTGTTTACGTTGTGTCTCACTTCAGCCAGAGTTCTTTGGACCTTTGGCTGGTTGACTACTCCGTACTGATGAGGGCCAAGAAGCCTGAAACCGGTATGCGGATTGTTAGGTGAACACGACATAAATTAAACATAATCGAGCTTATCAGAAAGAAACATTTGCATTCAATGTCCATTGATATTATATGGAAGTATGCATGGATTTTCAGGTGAATATCATTCAACGTTCTGCGTGGTATTTGCCAGGAAAGTAGTTGTTTTTCCCCTGAGATCTACCTTTCTCTGGTTCAATTTTATATTGAATCCTTTATGTGAAGAAAACCGTTTAAATTCGATTTTTCTAAACATAATGTCAGTGGCGATCTGTCATTGTCAACTACGTATGTCAATTATCCCCCATTTTTCCACCCGCAAGGGTGGATAATTTCATTCCAAATCCAAATATAAGGTATACCCTATCTATTAAAAAAAGAATCATCCAAATCGAAGGACTCAGTACAACGTTATGCCTGATAGAATCGGTTAACGGACCAGAATTCAGAGGGTGAGTAATCAATATACTTCATTTTGCTACCCTTAGAGTAGGATTTCATCTTTTGAATCCAAATGGAACCAACTTCGAAGTACACCCTATCCACTGAAAAAAGAATTATCGGAATCGGACGTCTCAGTAAAGAGTTATGCGTAATCATACATAAAAAAAAATATACGCGTCGACTAGAGAACCTCCTCCTTTTTGGTTTCGTCGGTTAAAAAACTTTACTCTTTCCTATGAAATGATTTTTTTCAGTTTGAAAATTTTTCAATTTGCTAACTCGTGTAACATTGCCCCCGCCCCCCCTCATAGGCCCGTCCCGCGAGGATGTAAACACAGTCATTTAAAAATAGTTCTCGATACAATTGATACTTTCATGCTAAAAAAAATCAGTCGACGTTTTTCTAACTTAGTTTTATATTTTTAACGGTCCTGTGGCGCAACGGATAACGCGTCTGACTACGGATCAGAAGATTCCAGGTTCGAATCCTGGCAGGATCGATTTCCTTTTTTGCATTAGATTAAAACCTTAAAAAGCTTTTTTTCAGTGTAATCATGCTGCGGTCTGATTTTTACCGAAAATAGAGTGAAAATCACCGTACACTTCAGCTATAAGAGGGGAATAGTCATACACATTTCAATTTGTTTAAACATAATTATTGAATTTTTCTCAAAAACTAGCAATTAACTGGAATCTTCGATAAGCGAAGGCAATTTTTTTGTATTCCTAAATTCCTTTATAGACGATCATTTTGTGGGGGTTTGCATTTAGAAACATGAAAACTATTTTGAGTATAACTTCTTTTTGAGTAATTATTCAATAGCTTCGAGATGAAACTCATTGAGTTTAGATTCAACCTGTCTTCTACTGAGAACGATCCCAAGCTGAGTAATTATAAATTGGATAATTATACAGTGCTCGTCTAAAGTCCGTTCCCCCCTACTAATTTTTGAACCACCTGGTATATCGTAGAGAAATTTGGAGGGCTTGAATAGGAGATAAAAACCTACTCTTTTATGAAAAAATCACAGCTAAAAGTGTCAAAATGGCGGCTGAGCGACATCTTCAATAATTTTATTAAGTAGAACATCCCGTATATTATTCCAGTTTCGAAATATGCTCATAATTCTCAACTGTTTTCTCTGATACACTTTACTCCTAAATTCAATTGTTTTCGAAATATTAACGTTTGAAAATTGACATTTTGGACATTTCAAACCCAACCAAAAACATTAATGTTCCTTTCAATCAAGTTTGCATTGAAAAAAATTGTTGTCACGGTAACATCTTGTTTACTGTCAAACTGAACTGCTAACTGTCGAATAGTCCGTTGAGCGCCTAAATCCTTTTATGAAATGTGTGATCATGACTCGTAGTTTAGAAGATAAATTTGAAGCAGTTTTGATATTTGAAGAAGCTGGAAGAAATTATCATCTAGCAGTCCGTATGTTTAATGATAGATTTCCCGAGAATCCTATTTCGAGGTCATATTTGCGCAATCTTTTAAATAAGCTCCAAGCAACTGGTATGCTGAAAGATGCTCCAAGATCAGGAAGACCGCCTCTTTTAGAAGAAAAAAAGGTAGAAATTGTTGCTGAAATGGTAATCAATCCAACTCAGTCGACGTCTGCAGTTGCTAAATCCTGTGGAGTAAGTTCAAAAACTGTCCAAAGAGCCCTAAAATAAGAAAAGTTTCATCCCTATAAAATGAAAATCCTGCCTGCTCTCACGGAGGATGATCCAGACCGGAGGGTTGAATTTTGTGAGTGGTTAACAAGAACAATTGAAGGAGAACGGGGCTTCCTAAAACGTGTATTTTTTGCAGAGGAATGCACGTTTTTTCTTAATGGAAAGTCAACAAACAGAATGTACGATACTGGAGCGATACTAATCCGCATATTTTCAGTTTCCTAAAAAGGTGAAAGTTTGGGCGGGGATTTTGGGCAATCGCGTTGTTGGACCGATTTCCATCAGAGGCAATCTTACAGGAGTTCTTTACAGAAATCTTTTAGAAACTGAAATTGAACCTCGAATAAATCAAATTGTATTAAAAATTCAGAAAGAGTTCGAAAATCGTGAAATCATAGATTAGCAGGATGGGGCACCTCCCCATTTCGATCTTATTAGTCGAATTCATCAAGAGATTTAACTACAAATTGATAACAACGTTTAGTTATCAAAATGTTTTACCGAAAGTGACCAAAATCCATACTTCATTTTAAACCGGAATGTCACTTTTCAAACGTTAATATTTCGAAAACAATTGAATTTAGGAGTAAAGTATATAAGAGAAAACTGTTGAGAATTATGAGCAGATTTCGAAAATGGGATAATTATTGGGGTGTTCTAGTTAAAAAAATTATTGAAGATGGCGCTCAGCCGCCATTTCAAAACTTTTAGCTGTGATTTTTTCATGAAACAGTAGGTTTTTATATCCTATTCAAGCCCTCCAAATTTCGTTGCGATATACCAGGTGGTTCAAAAATTAGTAGAGGGGGAACGGACTTTAGACGAGCACTATGTATAACTTGTAATTTTTGGAGGGATGTTATATCATTATTATCAAAAGAGGAAAACAGGCTGTCGCAGTAGTCAAACTGATGGTGTATAACTGATACTATTGCATACTGTAATTTTGAAGTAGACTTAAACAACCTTCAGATATTCCACAAACGAAGTGAAGTTTTTTTTATACTTAGGTATAAATATATTCAAATGAGCCTGAAATCCTAAAAATTTAACCTCTTTCACGATTTCTATATTGTAATCAATGGATAAATCCAACATATTGGTATCTCAGTCCCCGCCCTACGTTGAAGATGATGTTTTACTCTCATGATTAATTTGATTCTACAGACCATTTCTATCATTGCGGAAGCCAAATTATGCATTTACATAATCTTTTTGCACCGTTTATCATGGTTTACACCTTTAAAAAGGACTAACGTCTCCACTTTCAGTTCATACCATCCAATGTTGAACTTTCGCCCAATATAATTACAAAATGAAACAAGAAATGTTTCTATCAGGAATAATTTGCGAAAAAAAAATTTTTAGGAAACTTTAGTGGTAGGACATAAATTAAAATAAACTCTTTGAGGTTCTGTTAATTTATTTTTAATTATTTCATGTAACTAAAATTCAAGGAACACATTTTATTTGTGCCATAAATATCTAACGAATTCTTTGTAAAATATAGATGTCTAGATACATTACAAAAGAAAAAACGAAAAAATAAACAACATTAACAGGTATTGAAAGTATTCATTGAACTATATTAAAATCCATTTCTAAGTAAGACTTAATTGACTGGCTAATGTTATGTCCTCTAATCTTTATCAACTGCTGTTCGCTGATCCCCCCTTTTGCTAAGCTGGAGACTGTAGCTGCCCTCGCTGAATGGTTAGTAATCTTCACTTCCTTGGTATTGATGCCGGCCTCAGTGGCAGCAGATTTCCATCACATATAAATTGTAATTTTCCCGACAGGGCAATTTTTGTACCACCCCTTTGACTGTGGATGCTTCCAGTTTGGATTTGCAGTTAAAAATAATCTGTCAGTTGGGACAATATCACTTCTTTTTAGGATTAGTTTTTGATAAAGAAGAACAGGACATACCTCAGGTTTGAAAGAATTTGTAACCAACCATTTGCTGTCTGCCAATTTCTTGGATCCTCCTTGGGTAGTCTTTGAGAACACTGGATTGTATTCTATGCGGCTTGTAAATCCTCCTTCACTATATTTTTCCTCCACAAAGTATTCAACATACTAACTGAACACACTTCCCCACCTCGCCAGGCCAGTTCTCGGGAAGAAACGTGGAAAAACTTGCGTTGAAGACCTTCTGGCGTGTCTTCGTCCCACATGTCAAGAATTCTATCACAATCTTCATTAGATAATGCTGCAGAACCTGATTTTCTCTTAGAAGTATCCGTTTGTAGTTGTTGACGCTTAGCATCACGTGCAGATCGAGCTTCTACAAATTCAATATCGGAAAATGGGTCAAATTCAATCTGAAATTTGGTGAACATCATTTCTTGCAATTGTTTGGCGGTAAGATTCCACATCAATTTAACGACGCTTTCCTTATAATCTGCTCCATTTCTTCTTTTCATATTAAATGCATAATCTTGCAATATATGAGCCACCTGTTCAATAGATGAATTTTCTGTTTTGTAAGATTTTTCGTTACAAAATTCTATGAACTGTTTCCATACACTTGCCTTATTCCTTTTGGTAATATATGGTGTTAAATTCTGAACTTCTTGTCTTATAACTTCCACACTTTCTTTCCCGAAACGAGACATTCTGCAAAAATGCCACAAAACTAAAGCAAAAAATGTGAAACTGCACTGAGTCAATGACACATAATTTACCTGTTGACAGGCACAGAGCCTACTTGGTAATTTTAGTTTCCTACTCGATTTTCTGAAGGAAAATGTCATGTTGAAATTTTTTATATTACTTTAGTGTGAAATTTTCTTACCGAATCTCCCACGTTCTTGGATTACTACCTGGAAATATCTCCTCGAGCATGATCATTTAAAAAAAATTCATGCTTTCGGAAATATTTTCAATAGTAATTCAAGCACCAGTGATAATTTTTTGTACCACCAAGGAATGAAAAAATAATTCATGATTTCAGATGGAAATATATCTACTCATTGCTGGTTTGGCTCTGCTGGTGACTTATTACATTTGGATTAGTCGTGGTCTTCCTCCAGGACCGTGGGGCATACCAATTGTCGGATATTTACCTTGGTTGGATCCCATTGCTCCATATTTGACTTTGACGAACCTATCCAAGAAGTATGGATCCATTTATGGATTGAGTTTGGGAAGTGTATACACCGTGGTTCTCACCGATCCGAAGATGATTAGAACACTTTTTTCCAAGGATTCTACCACAGGCCGAGCTCCTCTATATTTGACCCATGGTATAATGGAGGGTTATGGTATGTAGGGCAAATTGAGTTGATCCATATGTAATTTTAAATTTCCTTGGAGATGATTATATCCGCGCTGAAACTCTCAAGCTAATCGCTAATAAAAACAAAACTCCTCTAGAATATGTGATAAATTGTATAAATACAGGGTGTTCTCCGGAAATTATAAAAACAGGACTTATTAAACCACTATAAAACAGTGATAAAACAGAAATGGTAATTACATACCACTATCTCTAATCTCGAATGTAGCAAAAATTATAGAAAAAATATCAAAAAAAATAATATTGAACTTTTTTGAAAAATTTCAACAAAACGAGATACTTACCTTTTTCTTCCTATTCCTACGGAGTACCAAATATGGGTCCACTGAAGATAAGAGAGTTTAGAAATCTCTGAGGATAGGATAATGGAATATCTAGGCATAGTAATAGAACGTCGAATTCGATGGAATTTGCAAATTGATAATGTGGTCAGAAAAATAAGAGGCTTGCTTCACAGATTTAAATACTGTAAAGTGGGGTGAATCGGAATTTTAAGGAGAATAGGAACAACACTTTTTAGATTTCTGTTCCTTTCGATATCTCCTAATTGAAGTAATACACAGAAAATTTCTTGTCGGTACTATCAAAATTAAGACAGTATATACCAGATGGCAGCATCGGAAATTATCAAATAACTGAACCTACTTTGCTAGATAACCTTAAAATTTATTATGAAAAACAGCTGATTTTGTACCTCTGACAGTGTTGGCTGAAAAGGCACCAAACCGTAAGTAAGAAGTACCCACATATATATTTTTCTACCAACATTTTAGTTTCCTAAAAGGCCAATATTGATTTTTTGCTCAAATGTTGACATCAAAAAAATTACATATTTCGCAGGTGAATAGGAACAGTTTGGTGGGATGAATGGAAACACCCAAAGCTCGAATATGCCCCGAAGATATATGTCTAAAGCAACAAAGAGACACAAGTCTCACGATCCAGAAACATTACGTCTAGCAGTTGAGGCTATAAGAAACCACCAGTTGACATATCGTCAAGCATATTGGGGCACTTTCCTTAGAAAAAAAGAAACCGATGAAGTTATTGGGCCTGTATATTATCATCCAACCATATCTGACGAATCGGAGTTTGGTGAAGACCAGATAATAATGAAACTATCGTCATGCACAGAGAGAAGAGGACTTATGAATTTTGAAAACTTAAATACCAAATATTATGAAAATGAATGGAAATTTGTGAGGTTTTATTAGTTTAAGCGTTTCTGTTGTTTTGCTCAGCATTCATATGAGCACTTCAATTTTTCATTTATCAAAATATTTTTGTAAAAGAATTATAATTTTAAGTTTTTTTATTAAAATAGGAAGTTGAATTCGAATCGTTTTTTATAATGTGCGTTTTTTGAAGAAATAAAACATAATTTAAAAGTTTTTCACTTTAATATTGATTTGAAAAAATGAAATAAAATCTCCTTTTTCGTTCCCTTTCACCTACAGCTGAATTAAGTGCGAACAAACGTACAAAACAGCGCTTGTTCCTATCCACCACAATGGCAGGTGAATAGGAACCCAAAGTTTTTTTTTTAATATTATTTATTATACAAAAATTATACTTTGACATCATGAAGTCCTTAACTAGTTCAGACGTTTGCATAAAGAATATTTTTCAAAACATGAAAAACTTTCCACATACAGGTCCTTAGTTCGAAATGTGTTCCTATTCACCCCATTTCACGGAGATTTTCTAGTCATTCAACATTTGAGAATTTTATATCATGCATTAGTCGCTTCCTAATTGCAATATGGCATAATAGGTTGGGGAAGACAAAATATTTTCATTAAAGATCCTCTGCCACCACCATATTTCTCCAGAACGTTCATAATGGAGAATAATGAAATAATCCGTAGAGAGAAAAAAATAACCGAGCGTCGGGGGCGGGTTGGCCCCATTATTATTTTCATTAGGGATCATGCCACCACCATAATACGTCAGAACGTTCATGATTGAGAATAATGAAACATTCCGTAGAGAGAAAAAAATTACCGATCGTCGGGGGCGGTTTGACCTCAACCCCTTTTTTTTTTTCATTAGCTGCCATGCCACCACCATAATACGTCAGAACGTTCATGATTGAGAATAATGAAACATTCCGTAGAGAGAAAAAAATTACCGATCGTCGGGGGCGGGTTTGACCTCAACAATATTTTTATTAGAGATCCTGCCACCACCATATTTCGTCAGAAGTTCATGATGAGAATAATGAAATATTCCGAGGAGAGAAAAAAATTTATCGAGGGTCGGAAGCGGTATAGCGGCGGCAATATTTTTATTATTTTTCTGTTGATGGAATCGTGCATTATCCTCCTTTATGAACGCTCTGACGGAATATAGTGATGGCAGGATCTCTAATAAAAATATTGCTCAGGCCAAACCGCTCCCGACACTCGGTAATTCTTTTCTCTACGGATTATTTCATTATTCTCTATCTTGAACGTTCTGACGGAATATGGTGGTGGCCCCAATAAAAATATTGCTGAGGCCAAACCGCCCCCGACGCTCGGTAATTTTTTTCTCCCAACTGAATATTTCATTATTCTCCACCATAAACGTTCTGACAAAATATGGTGGTGCCAGGATCTCTAATAGAAATAATGTTGCCGCTATATCGTCCTCGACGCTCGGTAATTTTTTCTGTTGATGGAATCGTGCATTATTCTCCTTCATGAACGCTCTGACGAAATATGGTGGTGGCAGGATCTTTAATGAAAATATTGCCACCGCCCGTTTGGTAACTCAGATTTGTCGATGTTATCGCTCATTGTTCTCCCTCAATAACATTCTGACGAAATTTGAAGGTGGCAGAGGGTCTAATAAAAAGATTGCCGCCGCCAAACCGTCCCCGACGCGACTCTCGGTAATTTGGATTTATTTATAAGACTTAATTATTCTCCTTTATGGACGTTCTGACATAATATGGGGCTAGCAGGACGTATAAAAATATTGCTGGATTTATTGCTTAAGTAACCGGGGTTGCCATTTCATGTGTTTTTTTTCAATGAACTGTGAATTAATGGTGTGTCAGTCACGCACAAGTGATATAACTGCTTAGAGCTGCCATACACACGTTCATTTACTGCATTTCACTGCATTACATTGGGTAATTTCTTTTCTGGCAAATAAAGGTTGAACGTTATATAGAAAATAAATAATAGTTTAAAAAAACTGAAAAACACGCTTTTATAGAAAACTAAACTAAAAAAACAGAAAATAAGAAAAAAAAATATTAAAAAAAGCGTGGGGTGCATGGTATCAATAATTATATAGTACATTACACACCTAGGGCAGTAAAGTAAGAAATGTCTCAGATCACAGGTAATTGATACCATGCACCCCACACTTTTTTTTAAATAAAATTTTTTTTTTCTTATTTTCTATTTTTTAGTTTGATTTTCTATGGAAGCGTGTTTTTAGTTTTTTTAAACTATTATTTATTTCCTACTTTTTAGTTTGGTTTATTTATAAAAGCGTATTTTTTTAGTTTTTTTTAAACTATTATTTTTATTATTTTTTTGCTATCAAAAAATGGAATAATCTTATCAAATTAGTGTATTGTCATCGGTTCTCGATAAATCTACAAAGTTTGAATGAAATCTGACCGTTTAAAGTGGGTCAAAATCGCACCCAAAGGAGTCGGTTTTGTTTTCTATCAAAGCGTGTTTTTTAGTTTTTCAAACTACTATTATTATTATTTAATTTTTTAACTATTATTTTCCAATTTTGAATAGAATCGGACCATAATCACAAAACTCGTCCGCCATTTTGGAGCCGCCATCTGGAATTTTTCAATTTTCACAAAAGAATCATAATATTGGACTCCACTAACCCCCACATACCAATTTTGAATAGAATCGGACCATAATCACAACACTCGTCCATCATTTTGGAGCCGCCATCTTGCATTTTTCAGTTTTGTCAAAAGAATCATAATCTCCGACCCCAAAACCCCCATACCAATTTTGAATAGAATCTGACCATAATCCACAAACTCCTCTGCCGCCATCTGGAGTTTTTCAATTTTCACAAAAGAATCATTATATTAAAACCCAATAACCCCCACATACCAATTTTATTAGAATTGCGCCCCATAATCACAAAACTCGTCTACCATTTTGGAGCCGCCATGTTGCATTTTCAATTTTGACAAAAGAATCATAATTTCCACCCCGAAAACCCCCACATACCAATTTTGAATAGAATTGGAACATAATCACAAAACTCGTCCGCCATTTTGAAGCCGCCATCTGGAATTTTCAAATTTTTACAAAAGAATCATAATATTGGACGCCGCCAATAACCTACACATACCAATTTTGAATAGAATCGGACCATAATCACAGAACTCGTCTACCATTTTGGAGCCGCTATCTTGCATTTTCCAATCATAATCATAATATCTGACCACGAAAACCCTCAGATACCAATTTTGAAGCGAATCAGACCATAATCACGAAACTCGTCCGACATATTGAAGCCGCCATTTTGTTTTTTTTAAACAAAAATTCCTCAATGCATTGTCACCGGAATTATGTACACCTGCCAAATTTCAAATCATTCGGACGTCTGGAAGTGGGTCAAAATCGCGCCCAAAGGAGTCGGTTACAAACAAACAAACAAACAAACAAACAAACATACAAGTGAAGCTAATATAAAGCGTGTAAAAACGACATATTTTGAGCATGCCAAGAATCGTTCTGTAAATTTACAGTTATGATTTTAATTTCTAATTCAGTTAAATTGAAAGCCATAATCTAGTTCAGTATCGGCGATTTAAATCGGAAATTCAAATAAAAAAAAACCTGAACATTCTTGCATATTTAATTTTAACAAGTTGAAAGGGGTGAAATTCAGTGATTGAATATAATTTTGAATGTCATCCGTTTTCAATTACCCAAAACTTATCAGAATAATTAGCTCACTGTTTTGATATCACAGAATCCCAGATTTGTATCAACATATACACTCAGTGCACTTGGAATATAGACGAAAATTCTTGAATCTAGCGAAATTAAGAGCAATAGGTAGCTCCTGACGCAAGCTTTATCAATATTCGGGTATTTCTCTATACCATTCAATTAACCATAAATGAAAACATTCCAAAGTAGGATATATACCTCCGAATGGGTTACAAATGAAATAAAAGTGTCCAGTATGAAGCTGAGAGAACTGCATAATTTAAATTTTCAAATCCTGATACTTTGAAAGATGCTTATAAAAAGCAAAAGAGGAGCATGAAAATTCCAAGAGGATCTATTATCAAAACAGAATAACTGGGTCTTCAAATCCTAGCAAGACAGCATGGAAAGTCATATCTGAACTGTCCAACAAAAAAAGATATCAGAAAATATTCAGATTAAACAAAACGAAATCATGTACGACGATCCTGTGACCGTTTCAAATCTATTTATTGATGACAATGTAAGGGAGGGGGTCTCATAAATATTCATCAGCATTCCATATTTCTGAAACCTTTCATTCCAGAATTTCGCTACTGAGAGATAAACTCAAAAATAAACCCTTGGTATGATGAGGTTCCATCTTTCCTTATGAAGAAATTATCTCTATTATAATAGAGCCTTTGACGCACTTGATAAATCTGTCATTCGTAACAGGATCATTCCCAAAAAACAAAAAATTGGGAAGTTATTCCGATACATAAAAAGCAGGACCCAGAAAATCTGGACAATTATAGACCAGTGACAATAACTTCAAGTTTCTTAAAATTATTTGAATATTATAGTGGAGAGCCATTTACAATATGGTATAACAGCATGGGGTGGAGCTCTGAGAACCCATATCAACGCACTCGAGATTCTTCAAAAAAGATTTCTGAAACTGATATTGTCAAAATCACACAGATACCGTTCAAATTTACTATACTCAGAAGTCAAGATATTTGACATAAGGCAATTATATTTTTATAAAGTCAATTTAAAATACCACCAAAACAGACACTCAGCCAAAATACCTATCCACACCTACTGCACACGAAAACGGCATCTTCACACAATCCCGGTTGTACATAAGTCGGTTTCAAAAAGATCTTATTCATACATGGCACCCAAGCTGTATAACTCGCTACCTGACACCGTCAAAACATGGAATGGCCTATTACCATTCAAAAAAGAATTAAAAAAACATATCTTCAATAAACCCAGGGAAACGATTAAAAACTTAACAGAGAACACATCATATTTCGTGTGACTAATGACTAACTGTACCTCTTATCAACTATTATTATTATTGTTATAGCTATTCATCAACAAAATACTTATAAACACAACCCATTTTAACATGTACTCATTCTTGCTTATCATACTGTGAATTTTAATCTTTATTCTTTATGTTCTACAAATACCTAGTACAAATAAGTCCTACATGTCCTCTATACATATATGTATATGTCCTACTTATGTTTATTTCTCGAAACAAGTATTAATGTACTTATCGAGTATCATTTATTGATAAACTATATGAATCCTTAGAATAGATATAATCTAATTTTGAACATATTTAATTGATTTTATATTTATTATATCTCAAAACCATGTATAATACTTTATTCAAGATAATAATTAAAAAAAAATGTCACATTCCTATTTGGATAGGCGAATAAAGTTCTTGAATGAACATAAAATTATTACTTATCGGCAACATGGTTTTCGCTTGGACAAATCTTCAAACACAGCGGTGATTAATTTTATTGAGCGTTTCGTTGAATTTATAGAAGCAGGAGAATGCCCTGTGGTCATCTTCTGCGATCTAAGCAGGGCTCTCGATTGTGTCAACCACAGAAATCTATTATCGAAACTGTATTCATATGGAATAAGAGGGATAGCACATGATTAGAAGGCAGACAACAGTATGTGAGTATAACTCATAATAGTGGTACCACTCTAAATATGCAAACATTTCCATGGGCGTGCCTCAAGGATCGGTGTCGGGTCCAGTACTGTTTTTATTATACAATAATGAAATGGACTCAGTTTTGAGAGATATATTCCTGACGATGTATGCGGATGATACTTCACTGATCGTGTCAGAGAAGTCAGAAGATGTTCTGACTGATAAATGCATACATACTCTACAGTCAGTTAAGAATTGGAGTGGAACGAATTATTTATTCCTCAACGCCGGTAAGACACAATTGACAAGATTCCACAATCGCCAAAAACAATGTCCTGATATCCAAATTAACACACAAAACCAAATACTCGAAAATTTAGAGGAAACAATTTTCTTAAGTATTACTCTAGATGCATGCCTAAATTGGAGAAAACACTGGGAGCTACTAATAAGTAGAGTGAATTCCTTATGTTATCTACTCAGAAATATTAGGGATTGTTTTATGGAAGAACAACTACTAATATCACTCCCAGGTTGGATCTAGGCTGAGATATGGCAAATGCCTGTGGGGTAACTCTACATTGGCATCAGATGTTTTTTTAGTACAGAAACGGAGTTTGAGTATAATAGCTGGAGTTAACAGAACTTCTTCTTGTAGGAATCTATTCAGACAGTTTAAGGTTATGACTCTTGTTTGTGTGCATATATTTGAATTGTCGTTTTATATTTTTAAGAATATGCATGTTCCTTATGAATTCAAATATCCATAATATAAACACGAGGCAAAAACTCAACTTCTTTATTCCGTACTGTAAGTACACAATTTCATCAAATTTACGATCTGTGATGGGATAAGTTATTTTTAATAAACTGCCAGAACATATAATGGAGGCCAGCAATTTCATTGAATTCAGTAGGGAGTTGAAGAGGTTTCTAATTCACGGATGTTTCTATAATTTGGGCGAATTTTTCAATTCGTGACTTCTGTAAATGTCTTCATTGAATTTTTTTATATTTTTTTTTCTATATTATCTATTTTTTATATATATATATATATATATATATATATATATATATATATATATATATATACAGTGCATTCCATTATAACGAGCCACCCTGAATAACTTTTGGTACAATGATTTTCAGGAAAAATAAAAAAACACGCCAACAATAGTATACAGGGGGACACATTTTGACATATTCACATTTGATGTTACTTCCACTATCGCACCCCTAGAGCATGTCACCATTGTTTTTTTAATGGATCACCCTATATTGTTTCGCATTATCAGATGCTCCATGATGAGCAGATTTCAACAAAGTATAAAACATATGGTCTGACGCATATGGTTCGGGAGCTACACAGTATTTGGTTGAAAACGAGCCACCCTGAATAACTTTTGAAACAATGATTTGCAGTAAAAATAAAAAAACAGGTCAACAATTTATACAGGAGGCCACATTTTGAAATATTCGTTCTAGAGACAAATGAAGCAATAAATCAGAAAAAGAGATTTTTTATTAAATTCTTGAATCAAAATCTGATGACTTGACAATGAGAAGAAAAACAATTCTATAGTAAATGTTCAAAAACGATTTCACCAACTTCCATACAATGGTACAAACGAGCTTCCATTGCCGCCCTCACATGGATGAGAATCTCGGGAGTTATTTCTCTGCAATGCCTCATGATTTTCTCTCTCAAATCTTCTAATGTTGTTGATTCTATCTCATACACTTTAGACTTCAAATGACCCCATAGAAAGAAATCTACAGGAGTGAGATCCGGAGACCTTGGTGGCCATTCTGTAGGACCTCTTCTGCCAATCCAGCGACCAGGAAAATGATCATCCAAAAATTGTCGCACTGGAGCTGCATAATGAGGAGGTGCACCATCCTGCTGAAAAACTATTTCTTGTTCGAATAAATTCATATCCCCCTCAATTGCCCTATTGATGCACGGTATTATTCGATTCTCCAACATATCCAAATATTTCTCACCAGTCAAATTACCATCGATAAAAAAAAGTCCTATGATGTGGTCACCTAAAATTTCTGCCCGAACATTCAGTTTTTGAGGTCGTTGGGTATGAACTTGACGGTATAAATGAGGATTAGTATCACTCCAATATCGACAATTTTGCCGATTCACCTCTCCATTCAAACTAAACGTACTTTCATCCGAAAAACAAATTTAATTCAAGAAATTCTGATGCAAGTTGATCCGTTCAGTGAGATTTTCACAAAACTCGATACGTCTATCGAAATCATCTTCGTTCAATTCATGAACTAGTCTAATCTTATATGGATGAAATTTGTACTTATGAAGGATCCTGAAAACATGTGTACGACTGATTCCTGATTCTCGAGATAACTTAGTGAGAGATTGCGTATTTTCCATTAGTCCAACGTGCCCTAAAACTGTAATAGAAATATCTTCATCGTTGACAACTCCTGAACGGTTATGCTTTTTATTGCTAACAGATCCAGTTTCCATGAATTTGTTCAATAATTCCGAAACGTATTTGTGTCGTACATTTCTTCCTGGATGATTATCATTGAACATACGGGCAGCAGCTCTAGCACTATTTCCATTCTGGTAGTACAAACTCACTATTTCAATCCGTTCTCGAAGCGTATAAACCATTGCTTCTCAAGAATTCACAAAAACAGAAACACCAATTGTAACTTCACCTGGTAGGTAATCGTTATTGTAGAATGAGACAAATACAAAACGAAGAGAATATCGAATTTAAACTTAACTAGGCAAAATAAGACTTTTTTGAAGTATACTTCAAAAAAACACCTATGAAACCTAGGTAACAGATTGTACAGAAGTTCATTCAGGGTGGCTCGTTTTCAACCAAATAATTTGTAGCTCCCGAACCATATGCGTCAGACCATATGTTTTATACTTTGTTGAAATCTGCTCATCATGGAGCATCTGATAATGCGAAACAATATAGGGTGATCCATTTAAAAAAAATGGTGACATGCTCTGGGGGTGCGATAGTGGAAGTAACATCAAATGTGAATATGTCAAAATGTGCCCCCTGTATACTATTGTTGTCGTGTTTTTTTATTTTTCCTGGAAATCATTGTACCAAAAGTTATTCAGGGTGGCTCGTTTTAAATGGAATGCACTGTATATATTTACATAACTTATATGTCTGTATAAGTGTTTCCTGTGTGTTTTCTTCTTTGTGTGTGCGTGTGTAACATTTGACAAATCCTATACATTTATATATGTCTACTGTAAAATAAAGATTATTATTATTATAATTATTATTATTGCAATACGCCAAAAGTAGATTACCCTCAAACAGGCTACCATCATCATTAAAAACAATCTGAGAAACAATGCCATTAAAATTAAATATGTTTTTGGGAAACAATCCAAAATCTACCTCTTTCGGTGCTTACCAGTTTTTTTGCTAGTGAAAGTCTACACAGGGTGTTTCATAATTGAATGATGATCCTAAAGAGCGATAATTCTTGGATGACTTCAAGAAAAATTATTTATATGAATATAGGTCTGCAACCGCTTTATTTCTGAAATACAAAATGTTGAAATTTAACAAAAAAAATCAGTTCTTCCCCAGTATCTCTGAAACCGCTTTGGCTTTATTTTTCAATTCTGGTACATGCAAAGTACGCATAAAAATAAATTTTTTCCACGATAAAAGATTTCTTAATTTTCGTCAATGGCGTCCCTGTTAACATGCCCCGCCATATTTTTGATCATAATAATGATACGCCACCGTCTTTTATCCAAATAAATATCATTTTTGTAATCGTTCTCTATATTATCATAAAAATGGTGTCCTATCTTTTTTTCGTCCGGCGAACAGTTTTTGAGTTAGAAAATAAAATGCATTCATTTGCTTGTCCCTATGCGAAATCAGCCTTTGAAGAGTAGTAGGATTATCTTGTGGGCTAGAAACATCTAGTGTGCTAAGAACACATTTCGTTGTTTTCAACATAAACAATTTTGACACTTCTTTAGCTAGATACCTGATATTATTTACGTTATAAAAACTTGTTTATTAAAAGAAAGCTGCTAAATTTTACAATTACCGAATTAGCAGACATTCATTACTTGTATGGGCTTGCTGACGGGAACGCATATGAAGCCAGTCGACTGTATCAAGAGCGCTTCCCAAATAGAATTATCCTGATGCTCCAACGATTTCAAGCACCCACAGAAGGTTATGTGAAACAGGAAGTTTTGAGCCAAATCATCACTTGAGAGGTGCTCATCGGACTGCAAGAACTCCAGCAATTGAGCTAGCTGTTTTAAATTCAGTTGACGAAAATCCTGAAATAAGTACGAGGCAAGTTGCCAATAATTTGAATATCTCCAATATTCTACTATGGAGGATTCTTCATGATTATTAATTATATCACATTCAACGGGTTCACGCTCTACTTCCTCGAGACTTTTCATTACGAGTGAATTTCTGCCAATGGTTTCTCCAAAAAGTTACCGAAAATCCTTTATTTGACAGGGAAATTTTATTCACGGACGAAACTAGTTTTACTGAAAAAAGGATCAGAAATTTTCATAATAATAATTTTTGGGCCGAGGAAAATCCACATGCAATCATTAAATGTCTGGACTGGGATTATTGGAGATTACCTAATTGGACCAATTTTTTTACTACGCAGATTAAATGGATTTAATTCTCGCCGATTTCTTGAAGATAATTTGCCAATTCTGGAAGATGTTCCTATTTCAATGCGAAATCGCATGTGGTTCATGCACGATGGTGCACCTGCTCATTTTAGTGCTTAGGCACGGGAATATTTAAAACAAAACTTTCAGAGTCGCTGGATAGGTCGTAGGGTAACAGAGTCATGGCCAGCTAGATTCCCAGACTTAAACAGTCTTGATTATTACCTTTGGGGACATCTTCAGACTTTGGTGTATAGTCAACCAATTCTAACTGAGGAGGAATTGTGAAACCGCGTAATAGTTTCCTGTGAAGCAATAAGAAATACTCCAGGAATTTTCCAAAGACTACGGGAGTCAATGACAAGGAGGGCTGAAGCTCACATACTTGCAGGAGGCGGACATTTTGAACAGTTAATTTGATTTTGGTATTTTTTGTTCATAATAGTTGTTTTTAAAAATAAAAAATGTATTTTTCTACGACAACCTCGATAAATGTTCATTTTATAACCGTAACTTCAATCATAAACAAGCACATTTTGTACAGAATTTCATTTTTGCATCGGTTGCTAGGCAAGTTGCTAAGCAACAAATGCGCAATGGAATATTTCGTGTTAGGTCTAGGTTCACTCTAAAATCACGACGACTACGGCTTGTCAAATCATGACGTCCAGCGACAAATTGATGAAATGTCAGCAGATCGTTTCTGTCAAAGTTTTAGTAGGTAACGAGTAATTTCATAGTTGTTTTCTATAAAAACTCTTAATTAAAATGGAAACTGATAGTGATATTGACTTAGATTTGACACCTCCGAACATAATAGAAGCAGCGAAGGTAACAACACTGAATTTATTACCGGGAACGTCGAAGAGTATGTATCAACGCGCTTATAACCATTTTTTGGAATGGAAGGTAGATCAAAAGACAAAATCATTTTCTGAGAACGTTTTAGTGGCTTATTTTGGCGACTTAGCCAAAAAATTTAAAAGGTCCACTTTGTGGTCACACTTCTCAATGCTGAGAACGACTCTTAGTATCTATAATGATATAGATATTGCCAAATATTTGAAACTGAATGCATTCCTCAAGCGGCAGTCTAACGGCTACAAACCCAAAAAGTCAAAGATCTTTACAGCAAATGACATCGATAATTTCATTGAACAGGCTCCAGATGAAATATATTTGGCAACAAAAGTAAGTTTTATATTTCCATTTGATGAAAAATATGTTTAAGTAAACTAATTTACATTGTAGGTTGCATTAGTTATGGGAGTAATAGGTGCATGTAGAAGACATGATTTACATCAAATGAAAATTACTCATTTCAATGATCTTGGTTCACTTGTTTTAGTAACAATACCAGACAGTAAAACTAAAATAGTACGAAATTTTACTGTAACTGGCAAATTCTACGAAATTTATAAAAAATACGCAAATCTTCGCCCTCAAAATGCTAATGGTCTATGGTTTTTCATTAATTATCAAAAAGGAAAGTGTACCATTCAGAGAATAGGTCTGAATAAGTTTGGAGCTATGGGAAAAGACATTGCCAAGTATTTAAAATTGCCAAATTACGAATTATATACTGAGCACCGTTTTCGCCGATCCTCCGCAACAATTCTTGTTGATGCTGGAGGTGACATAACCACGTTAAAACGCCACGGTGGCTGGAAATCTACTACAGTCGCTGAGGGATATATTGATGAATCGAAGAAAAGTAAGCTTGACATAGCAAATAAAATTGCAAATGCAATACAGAACATACCATCAGGCATACCAACGAATTTAGAAATGGAAAATCGCGAGAAGCCGTCTACTTCAACGTTGACACATTATCAATTTCGAAAAGAATTAAGTATTCAGCAATCAAGTTCTCCAAATATGATATTCAATAATTGCACATTCAACTTCAATTAGATACATACATGCATTTATAGGCTTCTATTTCTATTAGATATAGCAATAAAGAAAATATTTACATATTTCTTCAATTTATATTTTAATTCTGATAGAAAGCCCATTAGCGGCGAATTCGGAGTAATGAAATATCATCAGTTTATTTCTTTCAAAGTTTTTGCAATGTATGCATGTATTAAACGTGAACGATATGTTGTCATAGAAAAAGTATAGTATGCAACTCGCAACAAAATGGCCATTTTGCACTCGTATGAATTGCAGCACTTGCCTTCGGCTCGTGCTGCAAATTTGATCTCGTGCAAAATGGGCATCATTTGTGCTCATTGCATAATATACTATTTTTATTGGTGCCCCTTTTACCCATTTAAAGCACGCCTCAGCGTGTTTAAATCGAACTTTAAAAAACGCGCGTTTTTTAAAGGTAACCATGACAACATCAACAAATCGAGAAACGTGAAGTCTAAATGACAAATTTTTGATTATTGATCTGACAGGAGTACCTTGTAACGTCACATAAAATATTACTCACAATTCGGTCATTTATATGTGCTCCTCCATCCATTTGATGAACTTTTCATATTCTTTTTTATATATATCACTGGATTTCCGCGGTATTTACCGCGATTCTGCCTCACTATTCAAAAAATCGATATTAGACTCATTCATTTTTGAGCTCTGGTGACAACAAATATTGATCTTTGGTAACAAATTGCAAATGAATGTTTTTCTCATTTCCATGACAACGAAAGGTATACTGATGTCATATCACGAATTCAACCTTCTTGCATTATTAGTTCTTAGTTCTATTTTTTGTAGTAATAATACCAGTATATATGATTTCAAAGTGCACCAATAAAAAAAAATAACGTAAAGTATTCGTGGATAACTGGTCTTAAAAACACTTGCTCTATTTCGAGCACTCCGGCTGCGCCGTCGTGCTCGAAAAATCGCGCGTGTTTTAAAGCCCTTTTTATCCACTTATACTTTAATATACTATTTTATGCGTACTCATTACAAAAACTAAATAATAGTTACCATAAAATTATAAAAATCGAATAGGGACAAGCAAATTAATGTATTTTATTTCCTAAATCGAAAACCGTCCGCCGGACGAAAAAAATGCAGGAGCCCATTTTTATGAGAAGATAGAGAAAATTTACAAAAATGATATTCATTTGGGTAAAAGACAGTGGCGTATAATTATTTCGATCAAAAATATGACAGGGTATGTTAACAGGGACGCCACTGATGGAAATTAAGAAATCCTTTATCATGGGAAAAATGTATTTTTATGCGTACTTTGCATGTGCCAAAATTGAAAGAAAAAGCCAAAGCGGTTTCAGAGATATTGGGGAAAACTGATTTTTTTCTTAAATTTCAACATCATGTATCTCAGAAATAAAGCGGTTACGGACCTATGTTCATATGGCATTTTTATGAACATATAGGCTGGTATATACTGCTACTGGTATTTTCCGAAAATATCAATGAGAAAAAATTATTGAATATTTAAAATTTCATGAAAATATTTTTGGTTTCGGATCATCAGTCTGATAATTTATATCGGCAGTATTGATGAAAAGCTATTTTCGTTTAACAAAAAGTTGAACTGAGGGCCCAAAGCTTCCAGGACTTTTCCTCCTGGAAGAAAAATAATGTTCAGCGAACTAGGATATTCATCAGTGATACTTGTTTCAATTCTCAGAATCGTTCTATGTTTGACAGTTAATAATGGTGTTGTTGGGACACACTATATATATTATGACTGAAATATTGTTGGTAAACAAATTTGGATTGACCTCGGTGTAAACCCAAACCAGCAATCACAGGAGTATTGCTACCTGTACGTGGGCTGATTACCATTAAAAAATCCTCGGTTCTCGTGTTCGAACATAGTTTGGCAATAAATTAAATTAAGGTTGAATACTTGAAATTTTTTTTGTTTCTGCCGCGGTAAAACTAATTGTGTGTTTAGGAGTACAAGTGATCATTTGTGTGACGACGATTGACTAACGACCGTTAGAGCGTTTTCACACACACCGGCAAAACCGGTGCTGGTGCCGTGCCGGTGCTGGCACCGGTTCCGGACCGTACAACAGCGTATTTCACACAGCCCGGCATATCGGTGCCGTTATCTGTGTTAGTATACGTTGAACGAGGAATAAAGATGTGTGCTGTCACTGCTGTCTTCTAGGGTTATTGTATCTCAGGAGAAAATTCCGAAAAGCTTCCTCCAAGAACGCATATACTTCCTTCCATGCCTTATCTTTTTCAATTTTATTTTTGAAGCAATCTGCAGTCTTGTCCCACAAACAAGGCTTACTTTCTACGGCTTCAATGAGGGTTACAACATCGTATTTGAATAATTTACTCATTTTTTGTTTACAAATGTACGATCAAATATAAAATACTCTGTCGCTATGGAGACAACAACGATACTAAGCGATATAAACAAAATACGCATCAAAATACTCTCCGTTACCGACATGTCAGAACAGGTGTGTGTGGACAAACGTACATAAGAAATCACAGCAACCGACAAATCAGAGACCGATCCGTCTTCCGATTGTCGAGATCCCCGCCGGCTGCATAAATCAGAATCGGCGGCCGTACCGGCAAATAGGTCGGACCGGGCTATGTGTGAAAACTATGATTTGATTACATTGCATTCGGTGCCGGCACCGTCACTGGCACCGGTTTTGCCGGTGTGTGTGAAAACGCTCTTAAGGGACGGGTATTCAGTCATGAAACGTTATGTAATTATGACGTTTGAAGAAATAACTTAAACGGTTTTATCTTATACAATTTTTTGTGTTGTTCTATCTAGCTTATGACTGTGGCTTTGCCCACTTCCCTTCATCCCGTTATTTCGTTTGGGTGGCATAATTGATTTGACAGCGGAATTAAGCTTTGTAATGACTATTACAAATTCACCAATCCTTTTCACCCCTTTCGGGATGGAATTTTCAGATTAGGTTGAACACGATTCATTTATTCGTAACAGAGAGCCAAAATGCCAATTTTTATGAGCCTAACTTAAATAGTAACGGAAACCCCATAAAAATATTCAACCCCTCTTTCACATCTTTAGGGGTTGAATTTCTAAAAACACTGAAACATGTATTTATTTGTTCGTAACAAAAACCTCTGATACCAATTTTCTTGACAATAACTCACTTTCATTCTCAATTTCACCCCTTTAGGGGTTGAATTCCTAATATCACTGAAACATTTATTTTTTATCTGTAACAAAGACCTATGAAACTAACTGGACCCCCATACGACTTTTTAGCCCCCATTTCACCCCTTTAGGGGTTGAATTTCTGAAAACACTGAGACGCATATTTCTTAATTTGTAACAAAGACCTCAAATACCAATTCTCATGGCTCTAATTAAAACTAACGGTATCTCTATACAAACTATCAACCCCCATTTTAACCCCTTTAGGGTTGGATTTCCAATAACCCTGAAATGGACACGCACCTTTCATTAACGCCAAATACCAATTCTCGTGACTCTGACTTCAAAACTAACTTCCATCCCTTTAGGGATGGAATATAAAAAACCTTTCTTAATGGTTATCTACGTCATCATATAGTCTAAGAGCCAGTGGACTACAGAAAACCTGACCAATCGAGTAACAGAATGAAATGTTTTTAAAATGTTATTGCTCACAGCAAACATAAGAAAAATCATTGACTGCCTGGGCAAAAGTGGCGCATAAGTTTTGTATGGCCTTTTTTCGGAAAGAGCAACCATAACGATGTAATACATATCCGAAATACGTTTGGCACTTACCATCTCTCCAGTTGGTCAAGTGGTCCAAGGAGCTGGTTCACGAAATGGAGCGTGGGTGAGTGTGGGGCAGCTCGGGCAGCTTTTTTTCAAATTTTTTCTTTCGAAATTGAAAAAACTTTTTAACAAAAAATTAAACCGACGAAAACATCAACTGAAAAGCAAAAAATAAAATAAACCTTCTTAGTCTAAATGATAATTGAGCTCCTAAACTATGCAAGTAACTGATTTTGAGTCGGCGCCAAACAAACAATTATCGAAGATCATTATCTATGAAAGAAGTCATCAAAACGCAGCCGTGCATCTCGCTGCCATCATTTTACGCTTCACCTAATTCAATTGCTAGTTTGTTTGGCGCCGACTCAAAATCAATTACTTACATTAGTTAAGGAGCTCAATTATCATTTAGACTGAGAAGGTTCATTTTATTTTTTGCTTTTTAGTTGATTTTTTCGTCGGTTTAATTTTTTGTTAAAAAGTTTTTATTTTTCAATTTTTTGTGTCTAAAATCTACCAATTACTACCTACTTGTTTTTTGATTACTTCCAAAATACTTACTTACCCACCTTACTTCAACTATCACCAGTTAAATAATATGATTATCTACTTTTACTATTTGTTGTAATATAAATTATTTTTGTTGTTCTGGTTAGTTTATTCCATTACTTTGTATATCATTCCATCCTCTCATAAAATATACTGATTTTGACGGATGTGGAACAAGAATAATGTCAGTAGCGATCTGTCATTGTCAACTACGTATGTGTGTGCTAATGTTCACTAGTGAAAAATCAATTATCCCCTATTTTTCTACCCGTCAGGGTGGCTAATTCCTTTCGAAATCCAAATATAAGGTATACCCTATCTATTAAAAAAAGAATCATCCAAATCGAAGAACCCAGTACAAAGTTATGCCTGATAGAATCGGTTAACGGATCAGAATTCAGAGGGTGAGTGATCAATATACTTCATTTCGCTACCCTTAGGGGTGGATTTCATCTTTTAAATTCAAATGGGACCAACTTCGAAGTACACCCTATCCACTGAAAAAAGAATTATCGGAATCGGACGCCTCAGTAAAAAGTTATGCGTGATCATACATAAAAAAATATGATGGAAAACATAAAATATACGGGTCGAATAGAGAACCTCCTCCTTTTTGGTTTCGTCGGTTAAAAATGATTTGTTTGGGGCGAATATTCGTCCCAAAACAAATCATTTCTCATGTCTGAGAACTGGCTGCAGGAAACCTGGCCGATCGAGTAACACCATGAAATGTTATCACAAGCTCTCATTTGAATTAATATACAGTGTGACACACTTAAGATCCTACTGCCTACTGCGATCCCGCGAAAAGGGCAAATTCTCGATATTTGGCTTCGCGTTGGAGATATCGAGAAAAGCTATTTGATAAAGTTGCTTAGAAAACGATACATAACGAATTTCAACGCAAAATTCGAATTTTGAATTTTTTTTTATTTTCATATTTAAGTCCGATTTTCAATTGATGGTTCTGAATAAGAAGCTACGAAAACAATAAATTCGTCATAATGTGGAAATAAGAATGAAAAACCTAATATTCATTATGAAAAAATTCGAATTTTGATTCTTATTTTGTTGCTAAAAAGCCACAGAGACGACAAAATCGGTCAAAATTAAATGACAATTTTTTGTCAATGTAAAAAATTCTGAGCAGAAAGCTTCACTTTTCATCTTTCACACCCTGTATCTCGAAAACTAGTCGGTGGATTCTTTAATGCCCATGGACACTTCTGCCGAAAAAGTCAAAATCTACAACGAACCAAAAATTCAGTAAATCTAACCGAAAGCCATTTTCCATAACGATGGTGCGGGGTCGTTTAATAGTAAGTCAATTTCCACCATGCATTTTACCTATCAGACCAGGGTCGATAATTTTTGAAACCAGAAAAAATAATAGTAGGATGAAACCCATTGGAAAAGGAAGAGAATATAACAAAAATGAAAAAAAAAAATTTACGGATATCTGAGGTCGGGAAGTGGAAGGGGGTGAGTTTTTAAGGGTAAAAAACGGTTTATCTCGATTTCCGGCAAAACTACGAGTGCTATGGAAAAAAGTTAGATAGCAAAGTTGTAGGTGATAAAAAGATCTACAACTTCGGTGTCCACACTTTTTTCACATAATCTCAAAATGTATGTGAAAAATTCCAATAACTAAGTTTTTGGTTTTTTATTTTTATCTTTTACAAAAAAAATAATTTTTTCCACAAAATTTGGCGAAAACGTACCTTTTTATGTCCTGAACACACTGTAATTTTTTTGATTTAAAATATTTATTTTTCCACCACATTTTGACTTAATATCGATAAAGCACCCTAATTTTCAATCAGAAATTCTCCCGTCAAAATATCAGGTTTTTAAAAAAAGTCGATGGGTTTTTTGTTCGATGAAATCTCTACTTTCTGATGGTGCAAAAAAAAAATACATTACTATGGTAAATGTTCTCAGAAAATGCAAAGAAATAACAGGTAGTAAGGCCCAGACCCTCCTAGCCCCTTCCCCAATTCTCTATGAAATACCTTTTGATGGGCTAAAATTTTGCGTAGGTCACTCAGGTATATAAGTTATCTTAAAATAGCACTGAATAGGCATCTACGCATATAATTTAAAGAAGATTCTACAACTTTTCAAAATATTGTAGATGTCTTATTAAATTCGGATTCGAGTTTTTTTCGTTTCTTTGCCTTTTCTGCCATAGTAATGTACTTTTTTTCACACCATCAGAAAGTAGAGATTTCAACGAACAAAAAGCTCACCGACTTTTTCAAAAAGCTGATATTTTTCGATTGAAAATTAGGGTGCTTTTTCGATATTAAGTCAAAATAAGGTGAAAAAATTAATATTTTCAATCAAAAAAATTACACTGTGTTTGGGACATAAAAAGGAATTTCGTGAAAAAAATATTTATTTTGTAAAAGAAAAAAAGAAAAACCAAAAACTTGGTTATTTGAATTATTCACAAAAAATTTGAGGTTATGTGAAAAAAGTGCGGATACAAAAGTTGTAGATCTTTTTATCTCCTACAACTTTTCTATCCAACTTTTTTCCATAGAACTCGTAGTTTTGCCGGAAATCGAGATTAACCGTTTTTTATCCTCAAAAACTCACCCCCTTCCACTTCCCGACCTCAGATCACCCGTAAATTATTTTTCCTTTCATTTTTGTTATATTCTCTTCTTTTTTCAATGGGTTTCATCCTACTATTATTTTTTTTAACTTTTTATTATTTTCAAAGGCTTCGGCCCTGGTCTATATTGGTTTGATGGACTATGAAGTAGTTAGTTAGTTTACTTAATTATTGTGACTTTCTTTCTTGCAGAATTTTCCTATAATGTTTATTGGGAAATAGTATATCAATCTCATTTCATTATGGACTTCGAGGCATTGTCAAGAAAATGTTCAAACCGATTTCACGTTACAGGTGTTACACATAAATACGTGCAAAATTTTCATGCGGTCCCCCATTAAAATGTCATTAATCCCAAATTGTTTCGGTGAAACTTCTGTCAGACGTTTCTCTCTTCTGGCTAAGAATAACTCTATGTGAAAGAAGTTCGTTAACCCGTGTCTAACCACAGCTCGGTTTTTGGGAGGTCGTTTTTTGGCCCACACTGGGTCAGTGTGCCAACATGGCTTACGTCACTTCATTGTCGTACAGACACACGCACGCCTCTCTAACACGCAATGCGTTCCCCATTTTTAGACGTTCGAATATGGTCCACGAGTCCGTTTGATAGCGTTTTGCGTGAACCTTTCACAGAATGCAAAACGATGACCGATACTGGGTGTCCCAAAAAAGTTCCGAACTTTATCGATCACGAAATATATGTGAATTATATTTTATTTTTGGATATAAAATGAATGAGTTTTTTGGAATATCATTGTGTCATTTAACTTTTTTATACAACGGTACAGGGTGGTTCATAATTGAATGCTGATCCTTGGATTATTTTAAGAAAAATTCTTCGTATGAACATAGGTCTGCAACCGCTTCATTTCTGAGATACCAGATGTTGAAATTTAAGAAAAAAATTAGGTCATCCCCAATATCTCTGAAACCGCTTTGGCTTTTTTCAATTTTGGTACATGCAAAGTACGTATAAAAATTCATTTTTTCCATGATGAAGGATTTCTTAATTTCCTTCATTGGCGTCCCTGTTAACATTCCCTGTCATATTTTTGATCAAAATAATGATACGCCACTTTTTTTTTGCCAAAAAAATATTATTTCTGTAATTTTCCTCTATCTTCTCATAAAAATGGTCTCCTGCCTTTTTTTCGTCCGGTGGACGGTTTTCGATTTAGAAAATAAAATACATTCATTTGCTTGTCCCTGTTCGATTTCTTCTCTAAGTCTTAATTCCACAATTGTGGTAACCAAAGGATCTAGGCAAGATTTTTATAATTTTATGGTAACTATTATTTAGTTTTTATGAAAAGTACGCATAAAAATACATTTTTTATTTTTAAATATCTCAGTGATACCTATGGGTAGAGTTGGTTTGAAACAAATGGTCCAATCAACTGGCCAGCCAGATCACCCGACTTAACCCCTCTTGATTTTTATTCATGGGGTCATATAAAATCCGAAGTATACTCGAGGGGACCAACTTCTTTGGAGGACTTGAGAGATAAAGTTGAGGGCGCATTTCCGGAAATTCCTGCTCACGAACTGATGAGGTGTACAATAAATAGAACTAGTTTATGTGTCAGGGAAAACATGCAACTCTTCGAACATATCATTGGTCATTAATAAATAAAATGACTTTTCGATGATTGTGAAACTCTTCTATTGAAAACAGGATAATGGTATTGTGAGTAATAATTTGTACGTTGAATGTTTCACTGTTTCAGTCGTTAGATTTATTCAAACAGTTTGATTATATCGAAGTTATCTCTTCTGTAATGGGTTTATGATCATTACATATTGTCAAGTCGATTTTTTTGGTAATTCATTGTTACCATTCTGAAGTAAGTTTGAAAGAATGAATAGATGCCATGTTATCTACCAATTTTTTCAGATTGATTTCATTTTGTTAGATGGCTCTCTACGTTTGGAACAAAAAGAAAGTGGTACATAATATATCGTTGAATTGGTAATTAAATTCTCTATCGAATGGCAAGATAGCCCTCAGTAGGTGCCATTTGAAAAAAAGGATTTTTTCGTTAAAAATACTTTCAGAAAATTTCAATTCCTGCTGTAGGATGTGTTATTGATCTTATCGATGAAATGACTATTACTATGAGTTAATAATTGTAAATTAGTATAGATTTTAACCTGATCAAGGCCTCCTGGGCTAAAAAAAATTTTTGAAATTATTTATTTCAATTATAAAATAAAAATTTGGCAACACTGTCGTATGTAATTTGAGCCGTAGAATCCGAAAAATATCAAACATACAAGGTGTCCCATTTGAAAAATCGAAGTTTGTGGCTATTCTGGTGAAACCAGAAGTCGGCCATTTTGTTTTCATGTGTCTGTCAATCAGAAATTGTGTCCATATCTTTGTACTAAATTTCATTCAAATCGTTTCATAAGTGAAGGAGATATAGGCATGGCCCTAGCCCCATTGTCACCCAGTTCACCATTTATGTATAGATATGAACATTCGAGCTGATGGTATTTTTGGGTTTTGTGGACCATGATCGGTGAAGATATATCAAAATTTATTGAAAGTCTTGTTGTGGAAACGGGACCAATAGGTAGTATTTCTTTTGAAATGTACCTAAAATTTCATCCAAATCGCAACATATGTAAAGATTTCGGAGTCCAATATGTATTAGTATATCATTAATTGTCACTTATTAGTAGTTTTAACTGTTACGGAAAGTTTCTCTGAACATCTCACAAAAAAGGCTGAGTGAAGCCTTTTTTGTGAGAATAGGTGTATCCAGAGCCATCAACGAAAAGGTAGACAAGAAGATTTATTTATATGCTGACGTTTTTTTATGGAAGGAAGATGTTTGACTACGAAAGTGCCGAACCACAAGTTAATGATGCATTATATTGAAGAATTATCCCAAAAAGAGGTAAATTATCGAAAATTACTCAATAAACATCAGTGATTTTCTAATTGCATCTCGAAGACTACTTCAGCTAAATTACATTCTCTCTCGGCCCAACTATTCGACGAATTCCAAAAAACTGTTCACCTATTTTATCGTAATAGTTTGAATTAATGTCGGTACCAGCAATCATCAGATATCTCTTTTTAAATTGCGGCTTCCTAAATTGAGAAGAAAGCATTTCACCTTGCTACGCGTAACGGTTATTTGAAAACCAACAAAAAGTCTCATACACCATCGGTCATCTAGGGTGTTTGAACTGTTAATCCACAAGGAATCAAGGTTGATGTCTTCCACCAAGGCCCTTGCACTATAACGCACGGTTCTTGAGTTGTTGGTTACAAGGGCCGACAATGTGTTTACGATATTGAAAAAACATTTCTTCGTATTAGGTGGGGAATTTATCCACTACTGGAAAATTACGTACTATATGCTATTTCGTAGCCATTATATTAGTTCCTCTATTATGTCATGAAATCTTCTATAACGCAATTTTTCACCCACATGGTTTATGTAACAATACACTATTAAAACATTTTTGACAAGATATTACATGGTGAGGCTCAAATAACAATTATACATAATTTGTAATTTATTACATACATACATAATTTGTATTAAAATAAGTACATTTACATGAGTTTTCGAAAAGAGAGGCAACATTTATTTTTATTTATATATTTATTTATTCCAATATGGTCATTTACATAACATGTGGACAAGTCACTAATACTAATACATACTAAAATTTACTAACATAAGGGAACGAATAAAAAAAGAGAACAATTACATTCACATTTACACAGTATATATTTACATATGAGTTAACAATGATTTGAACATATTTATATTAAAGATTGATATCGAAATATCCTTCTAACGAGTATAACGAGTGCTGCAATAGTAGTTTGAAGGTTTTGACATCTGTCACATTTTTCAGTACATTTGGTATTATTATCATCAGGGTACTTAAGATCCATTTTTTCGTGAGAGATTACTCGATATACTCCTAATTAGTTTCATCACATTTCTATATTCCAATTCCATCTCAGGCTGAGAATGGCATTCGTATTGTGTGGAATCATACGAATCCCGCATCGTTGAATATGAACAAGAGGTTTCTGAAGAGATATGTAAAAATAGCCGTTGGGATCTACCGTGTATACTGAGGTAATATGCAATGAAATAATTAACAAAAGGCCTTTTTAAAGACAAGTTTTCATTCAAATGACGTAGGTTATTCCGTGAGTTATAGATTCAAAAGCTTGTCGAACTGAAAACTTTGCGCGACAAGCTTTTGAATCTATAACTCACGGAATAACTCACGTCACACATCCAAAGCAATTATATTTTACTTTTCAGTGCATTTCAATAAAAGCTTGTCTTTAAAAAGGTGTTTTACTAATTATTTTATTTTGTGCTTTTTAGTACTCGAGTACTTAATCTATTCATTTTTGTTAAAGCATCGTTATTATGAAGCTTTTTTCCTGTAAGTACTGGGCTATCTAGTCCTTCGAAGAGGAGACCATCTGAAGATTAACTCATCCGCCATCTTGGAGTTGCCATCATCTTCAATTTATGAATTTTGCTGAAAAATCAATGATCTTTGACTGAATTCATTATCTCCGACCCCAAAAACCCCGACATACCAATTTTGAATCGAATCGGGCCATAATTACAAAACTCGTCTGCCATCTTGACTGTGAATTTTGATAAAAAATTGATGATCTCCGACCCCGAAGACACCCAGATACAAATTATGGATCGAATCGCACCATAATCACAAAACTTCTCCGTCATTTTGGAGCCGCCATCTTGAATTCATTAATTTCATAATCTCCGACCCCGAAAATCCCCACATACCAATTTTGAATCGAATCGTACCATAATCAAAAAACTCGTCCGCCATATTGGAGCCGCCATTTTGTTTTTTCCCCAACAAATTTCATAATGCATTGTCATCGGAATTATGAACACCTGCCAAATTTCAGCTCAATCGGATGTCGGCAAGTGCTCGAAAAATGGATTACAATTTGAACCGTAAAGAATGACAGATAGACATACGAACGAAGCATGTTAAATAAAAGCTTAAAAAAAAAAAACTCCTACTTGGCCGCTTTTCAGTTCACCTCATCATCTTTTTGAATAACGCTAGTCGAATAAAATCGGTTACTGGCCATTCATCACTTTTCTAGGATAAATTCCTCCTCTAAGACAAGATATATGCATTCGGATGATGGCTTCATATGCTGCATCATCCTCAACGTATTTTGTTATTGATTCATCGTAATCATTTCGACAGTTGAATTGAAATTTCTCGATTTGTTGAAAATATGAACAGGATGTTCATAAAATCAGATGTGGAATCATCTGCGACTGAAAGATAAACTTTAGTCACTATCTTCCATCGTCAAGATAACCTCTTGTGGGGTATTCATGTTGAAAAGGGAAACATTCTCAATTAAATATTGATAGAAAGATTTTTCTGTGAATTGAAAAATCCACGATAAAATGAAGTTATTTTGTGATTTCTAACAGAAAACAACTATTCCCGGCTAAAGCACGCTGGACATTGAACTACATCTGATAGATATTCTGAAAAGACCCTAACTCGAAAAATTGAAATTGAAAATTTGCATTTTCATTCAGATAGTTATTTGATTTCTGTTCCAGTCTTAATTAGGAACTCATGAAGATGAATGAGGCAAAGAAGAATGTTTTCCAAAAAAGAGTACCCACCAGAAATCATTCGTAACATTGATGCAAGAGAGACATCGCATTCACTAGGTCTTCAATACATTTTTGTCGACGAAAATCTATTTCACGCTTCCACGGAAGACCTAGTGAATGCGATGTCTCTCTTGCATCAATGTTACGAATGATTTCTGGTGAGTACTCTTTTTTGGAAAACATTCTTCTTTGCCTCATTCATCTTCATGAGTTCCTAATTAAGACTGGAACAGAAAATCAAATAACTATCTGAATGAAAATGCAAATTTTCAATTTCAGATTTTTTTTTTCAGAATATTTATCAGATGTAGTTCAATGTCCAGCGTGGCTTTAGCCGGGGAAGTAGTTGTTTTCTGTTAGAAATTCACAAAAAATAACTTCATTTTTATCGTGGATTTTTCAATTCACAGAACAATCTTTCTATCAATATTCAATTGAGAATGTTTCCCTTTTCAACATGAAATTTCTCCTATAACTCGGGTTCATTTAATATTTTTTCAAATGTATAAGGAGCTGTTGAAAACCGAAACGGACAAATTGTTTTCGATAGGTTTTCTCACTAGCTAAATTGAATGAAATATTCTGAGGGATCTGGAAAGTATTGAATACTCTCTTTCCATAGCTCATTTACACATCTAAATTCCATATTCACTTTCAGTAGGGGTTCAAATGCTAATCACATTTGCAAATTATTTCGAACCACTCTCTGTGTGTGCAAATTCTTAAGCTTGTATCTTGGAAATCTATTTTGTTTTCGGCATAAATATTGATATACAAAAGCGAAATAGCAATGGCTCAGAAGCAGAAGCGCCTGTTTTCTGATTGTGTAATTCACTAGACGTGCATTCAACCCCCAATTTTTCATGGTCCCAGAGTGGTTTTGGATCTCACTTCACTCTTCGGCATAGAGCTGGATTTGGCATAATATTTCTTTTTGCTGGATCTAGGTGTGAGATAAAAATAATATTACAAATCTTCATCCCTAAAGGCGCGAAACATCCCATAACAAAACCGAATGATTTTTTCGAAAAATTCACGTCGATTGTTTTTTGACATACCGGATGACAATGGGACTAGGGCCATGACTATATCCCCTTCACTTATCAACCAATTTGAATGAAATTCTGTGAATGAGACACAATTTCGGATTTACAGACATGGGAAAACAAAATGGCCGACTTCCGGTTTCGCCAGAATGGCCACCAACTTCAATTTTCAAATGGAACACCCTGTATGTTTTTCGGATCCTACGGCACGATTTACATACGACAGTGTTGCCAAATTTTCATTTTACAATTGAAAAAAAATAATTTTCCAATATTTTTTTTAGCCCTGGAGGCCTTGATCAGGTTAAAATCTATATTAATTTACATCAGTAACTTATAGTAATAGTCATTTTATCGATAAGATCAATAACAAATCCTACAGCATTTTTAACAAAAAAATGGGTTTTTCAAATGGTACCTACCGAAGGCCATCTTGCCATTCGATAGAGAATTCAATTACCAATTAAACGATATACATTATGTACCACTTTCATCTTGGTTCAAAACTGAAAACGATCAATTATTGAATTTGTACAATATTTTATACGATGCCTACAAATTCCAATGAGTTATCCGTTTAGGTTTGATGAAATGAAAGGTAGCCGTGGAATCATGGAAAACAGTAGGTGATTAATGTCATGTCAGAAGTGAAATACCAATTTTATTTGTCATCTCGTTTCGTTTATTAACAGTGTTTTTGAAATGGAAAATAATAATAGTTATTCTCGAAAAGAACAAATCGATATGATTGATATACGGAGAATGTCAGAGGAACACTGCCAATGCTAGTATGCTATACGCTGTTGGTCATCCGTTAAGGCGGCACCCATCGAGTACCTATTTCAGGAAATTGGAAATGATGCTAAGGAAAGAACCTGCTGATCAAAACCACATCCACTTCATCATCAGTGAAGAAGCGGAAACTAATGTTTTAGCATATGTTCATTTTACTCCATCTGCCTCAGTGCGAGAATTGGAAATTGAATGTGGGATCAGCAGGAAAAGTGCCAGAAAAGTATTGAAAAAACATAAATATCGCTCCTATAAATGCAGTTTGCATCAGCATCTATATGAAAATGACCAAGAACGAAGACTTACTTATTGTAATTGGCTTTTGCGTCATCATGATTTGAATAATGGTTTTGTCTCGAAGATACTGTTCACAGATGAGTTGGGCTCAAGAAAATCCTAGGTTGCTGAGAGAAATTAATTTTCAAGAAAGGTTTGGATTCAACGTCTGGGTAGGAATCATAGGGACAAGAATCATTGGACCAATTTTTCTCGACGGGCCTTTGACGGGCCAAGGATATTCTTAGAGAACGATATTCAAAATAATATCAACGATTTACCGGAGAACATCAGGAAAAATATGTTTTTTCAGCAGGATGGACCACATAATGCAAATATTGTTCGGCAATATATCAGTGATACCTATGGGCAAAAATGGATTGGAACAAAAATTCCTGCTCACGAACTGATAAATGTGATGAGGTATACAATAAATAGAACTAGTCTATGTGTTAGGGAAAACGGGCAACACTTCGATCATATCATTTGGTCATTAATAAATAAAATTACTTTTCGATGGTTGTGAAACTCTTCTATTGAAATCAGGATAATGGTATTGTGAGTAATAATTTGTACGTTGAATGTTTCAATGTTTCAGTCGTTAGATTTATGCAAACAGTTTGATTATATTAGAGTTATCTTGGCTGTAATGGGTTTATGATCATTACATATGGTCAAGTCGATTATTTTTGGTAATTCATTGTTAAGATTGTTAAGATTCCTCAAAGTGTTCCATAAAAATATTACTCAAAATGGGAGAAAATGGGAATCTCATAGCCATGCCAAACTCCTGTTGATAGTATTCATCTTTGAATTGGAAATAGGTTTTTTCCCGTACATAATTTCAGGAGTTCCATTATTGTGTTTACATCAATCATTGTTCCATCTTTCAATGATGTGTCCTTTTCTAACTTCGCTTTCACAATTTCTGAAGTTTTATTTATTGGAACATTTGTAAAAAGACTCACCAAAAGGTCTCCATCTTGGATTTGTAATCCTTCTAGTTTCTCTATGAAGTGAGAAGTGTTCCTTATGAAACTGTCTGGTTTCCAGATATAGGTGTAAGGACGCGGAAGAGATACCAGGTTAGTTTTTGACAGGGGGGTCCAATGGAACTCACAATAGGTCTCAATGGTGTATTTCGTTTGTTGATTTTTGGTAGACTCTGAAAATGTGGAGGTTTGCTGTGGTGTGAGACAAGTTGGGTGCGTTCTGTTTTCGAAAGTATATTTTTGTGTTCAGCTAAAGTTCTGTATACTTTTTGTTGTATTGATTTTGTTGGGTTTTCTTTCAATTTTTGTAAACTTTTTTCAGTGTTGTGGGGGAATCTGAATTTTGTATTTCGTTTGTAGTGTTTGAGATCATATGAGTCAATTTGTTTTCATATTCGTCTGTGTTCATAATGACTATGGCATTACCTTTATCACCTGGAATTATTTTGATTTGATCATCTGATCGAAGATATTCAATTGTATTTCTGTCGTATTTATTCAAATTACTTCTAGGGTGATGAGGTTGAGTGAGTGTGTTTTTGCATTCAGATCTATAAACACCAGCAACTTCTGGTGGTAAATTTTGAGCTGTTGCTCCTATGCCTGTGACCATTTCTAGTAAGCAACAGCGAAGTTCAGTACCTTTGCTAGCCCAATTTTTTCATGTGCTCAAATCTCTTGTTAATAAATTGATTTTGATTTGTCTACAGGAGTTCGATTGTTTTGTATATTTGTTAAGTATCGATGTTGTTTTTCTTCAAGTAATGTTCGGAATTTATTGATGTGAATTGTATCCTTCTTGTTGTTCATTGAATTATATGAGCTTTGAATGCAATGAAATGAGTAGTCAAAGTCATTCTGTTTCATTCTGTTTCATATACTGTTTCAAATCAATGATGTAATTTTCAAATATTACCTTGTTCTGTCGGTGGAATTGAATTATTTTCCTTACCATAACGTGTCCAGCTTTATCAACTATTCTTTTGCACTCTGGACTGTAATTAGAATACGACAAGTCACTGACTAATTGAATATTTTTCAATGCGTGAAAAATAATTTGGTGTACGCAGTAACTTATCTTCACCCTTCTACTCTCGTATAGATTTTCTGATCCATTTAGTTTTGTTTTCAGATTGTGGAAGGTTATAGTCTCAAGAAGAGTGTCAAGAACGATTAACTGGTTTCGAAGTATACGAATATATGATCTCCCAGGCTATATTTTCATAAAACGTGATATACTCGCAAATTGAGTAATAAAATGAAAAATAATTTTCAACAAATAACGTTTTATGAAAAACGAAATGTGCCCAGGTCATTTCCAATTTATGTTATTGTATTATTGCAAAGCCTTTTCTGATCATTTTATTTGCGAATCGAATATCAATTCAATGCTGATTTTATTGTGAAGGATACTTGAAAATATGAATGATCAGTTTCAGATATTGTTGTAAGTATTTTGGGCACCTATCTTTTGCTATAACCCAGTTTCCACTGAACTTTTCCAGGAAATACCAATTTCACCAGTGAGTTTCGTTTTGGACCCACTGAAAGCTCTTTGTTCCGTTATGAGAAAAAGTTTTAATATGCGAAACACATCATTGGGCAAAAGTGGCAAAAAATCAATTATAGGTTTTGACGTTTCGACCATAAATTCTTGAAAACAGGTTTATGGGCAGTATTTTTTAATTTATATTTGCACTGACGTGACCGATAATAATTTGTTCAATAAAATGAGAAAGAGCAGTCGAGAACATGACCCACTAACATATAATCTCAGTGGCCAGGGTCAAAAACAATAAATTAATTTTGATGGGCAATCCGAAAATAATAAAAAAAATTGTTTCATATTCTGGTTGGTCCATATAGGTATATGTATAGTAATTTCTTGGAACTCATAATGCAGAATGAAGTAAGCGAGTCATGTTGCTAAACTGCAGTCTAAATTCAATCTCTGGCGATTTCAAAATAGTTGTGGCACTCGTTGTAGTTATTAAATTGTACCAAAAATAATACAAGGAATTTTGATAGCCCTCACAGAGTGTATTCCCTTTTAAGTAGGTAACTTTCCATTATTTCACATTTATCTCCCAAAATAATTAATATTTTCAAACAAAATAAAAAGGGATTGCAAACTCCAAAAATATTCTTGTGCACTCACTCTCAGATCATGTAGTAAATGAGGATCGTTCAACGAATAATGAAGAAACGAATATAATTTTCAGGAAACCAATTGAAACAGAACTACTATTTTTAGAAATGAAATAAAAATACATTATATACAACAATAATACCTAATGAAGTCTGTCTCTGTGGTAATGTACCAAAAAAAATTAATATAAAAAATATGTACTTCCTACCAAAAGGACCCCGCAAAATCCTTATGGAAAATGGCTCTCGGCTAAATTCGCTGAAACTCTGCACAACGATAGTATTCGGTATGCTGGTATGCTGATCAAAAGTCTTAATGGGCACAACCCTCCATTTTCAACCCCAGACCCCCTACATAACAGTTTCAATTCATCTTCAAAGCGTTTCCTTTCACTGCCCACCCCTTTCTCCAACCGAATCCTACATTCTACCCTCACCACACCTCGCCCTCACAGATAACACATGGATATCCAATGGATATCCATTGGACATCCTTCATGAATTTCATGGATGTTCTATGGACATCCAATTTATATCCAACAGATATCTTATGGACATCCGATGGATGTCGAAAGCAGAACAACCTGAACATCCATAGAATATCCTTCAAGGATATCCATAAGATATCCTCCAGATATGTCCATAAGATATCTTTCAAAGATATCCATGAGATATACTTCAAAGATATCTTTCAGGAATATCCATGAGATATCCTTCAGGGATATTCAAAAGATATCTGAAAGATTCCTTCAACGATATTCGAAAGATATCCTTCGGGGATATCCATCGAAGAAAAAATATAGTAATAGCGATCTGGAGGGAAATGAAATAATGGTATTGAACAAAAAAAATGTATTAATAAACTCTGGTATCAAAAAAAATTAAATTGGGGTTAAAAAAAAAAAAAAAAATTTCAAATAATCAAAAAAATAGAGTTAAAGAAAAAATAGAATGCTATTTTCTTTGTCCATTAGGTGTTTCCTTTATTCTAGATTACAGATGTCTTTCCTTGGCCCTTCTCAGCCAAGCTTAGATTGCTTCTTCAGTAGCTTTTTTATTTTTCGTCGTATCACTAAGGTCAGCCGCTTCTGAAATGATATGTATATATTCACGGGTATAATTTATGTTGAAATCTACAAAAAAATACTGAGAAATATTATGCTTTCTTTTGAATTCGAATACTGATGTTGATAATATACCACTGCCTTAGTTTCTCTCTCTCTTTTTATTGGCATACTATGATATATATATATATATATATATATATATATATATATAAGCATTTTTGATATACACTTTTCTTGGCAATTTTGCATTCTCACTGAACTAGCAGTCTGTTATGAGGCAATACAAATTATTATCAAATAAACAACTGAATGGTCTTTTCACCTAGTGATAATTCAGCCAGTTTCAGGCGGCAAACATATTAGTGAGCATAGAGGAAAGGCATCGTTACACAAAGTCATACAGAATTCGTCCTCCTATTTTTGAGATTTCATTTAGGTACCTAAAAAAAGAGTTCTAGAAAAAGGAATAGAAAAACATACAACTTCCCTACAGCAGCTTTAAATTTCAATCCAGTTCCCAAATATTCTTCCGAAAGATTCATTTTTTCAGTGCAATCAATAGGAAAATGTTCGAATCTACTGATAAAGCATCTTCAACACATGTTCTCTGTTGTAGGCATTCACACCATTTTTAATCTGGGCACTGTGACATTTGAAAAACTCGTGTATTGTGGCAAATGTAACGACGTGCTTTTCATCATTTCCGAAAATATCGAAACTCAAATAGCAATAATGGATGTTTTTAGGTTATGTCCTTTTCAATTGATATTTACCTGTATTCGGCCAATATATAATTCCCTTTGGAAACAATCAATTGCTACAGATGAAAACCATAATGTCCAGACCAACAGGGTATCAAAAACGAAGGAAAATAGAAAAAAAAACACGACTCAAAAATAACACCAATGCAAAACGCCATAGACGATCTCTTTGTTTGGATTCAGTGCTATGACGCTATGACTATGACCTTCCTCAACAAAATAAAATGACAGACGTCGCAAGTAATTATGCGTGTATAGTATGGCCAGGCTGTCGCAGAGGGTCCCCGCGATACGTATAAGTTTTGAAAAGGTACAATTTGTGTATCTACGAGAATGTTTAAATTCATTTATGATTGCTTTGGATATATCATGGCCATCCCTAGGATATCTTCTGAAGGATATCTATTTCAAATCCGTCGAGGATATCCATTTCAAATCAAGTAGAAAAACGAAACATGAGATTTTTCCAAAAAAATTAATCCATATGTACGAGCATGAAAGAAACTCAGAAATTGACACAATAAAAATCAATCTTGCAATTTGATCTTATCCATATTTGCTCCGGATATCTTATGGCCATCCATATGATATCTTCTGAAGGATATCCATTTCAAATCCGTCGACGAATATCTCATGGATGTCCATTTCAAATCCAGTAGAAAAAAGAAAGATGAGATTTTTTTTAATTCTATCTTTATATGTATAAGCATGGAAGAACCCCAGAAATGGACACTATTGAAATCAATCTTGCAATTTGAATACTCGCATGGATATCCATAAGATATCTTCTGAATGATATCCATTAAAAATCCTTCAATGGATATCTCATGGATGTCCTTTTCAAACCCAGGGATATCCCGAGCTGAGTTGGACATGAAATGGATATCCATAGGATACCCTTCATTAACGCCCCATACAACACTTTCAAGGTTAAAGATTCTTTAATTGTTTCATTTCAATCTTTTGAAGCTTTTTTATTATATATATATATATATATATATATATATATATATATATATATATGTATATATGTATACAATAAGCACACCCCTCCCTCACCCCCGCACCACCAAATGGAGGGTTGTGCCCATTAAGACTTTTGATCAGCATACCGAATACTATCTTTCAGCGAATTTAGCCGAGAGCCATTTTCCATAAGGATTTTGCGGGGTCCTTTCGAGATTTTGTAGTTCCCAAAATTTGGACGCATTTGTTTTTTTTTCAATTTTTTTTCGAATTTTCAACCACTGTAATTTGTTATAAAATGGCATTGTACCGGGTTAGTCACTATGAATTACGCACCCCTTATGATAGTTATTATTACCTATAGAAAAAAAAGTTAAATGTAAAAGTTGTTTGGTTATGACTGAATTTTGATAAAATGCTATCAAAAATGGTATCAGGCGTTTTGATCCTCGGACAAAATAGTCAATCATGTGTTCAATGTGGCCCCCTCCTAAATCTTGACAATAAAGAGCCCAATTATAAATAGCTTTTCTCACGTTGATATGTCAGAAAGTCTGTTCATCTATTTCTTCACAGGTATCTATTATTCTGCGTTCCAACTCTTCTATTGTTTGGTATTCAGTGGCTTGGATTTTTGACTTCAGAGACCCCTCAAAGCAAAAATCTAGAGGTGTAAGATCCGGAGATCTTGGTGGCCATTCTGTACTTTCCCTGCGACCTATCCACCGCCCAGGAAAGTTCGTATCGAGGAACTCTCTAGCCATGCGATTGAAATGGGGAGGTGTCCCATCCTGCTGAAATATGATTTCACGATTTTCAAACTCTTCCTGATTATTTAGTACAATTTGTCTTATTCGAGGTTCAATTTCAGTTTCTAAAAGATTTCTGTAAAGAACTCCTGAAGATTGCCTCTGATGAAAATCGGTCCAACAACGCGATTGCCCAAAATCCCCACCCAAACATTAACTTTTTAGGAAACTGGGTATGTTCCTCTCTAAAAATATGCGGATTAGTATCGCTCCAGTATCGTACATTCTGTTTGTGGACTTTTCCATTGAGAAAAAACGTGCATTCGTCTGCGAAACATACACGTTTTGGGAAGCCCCGTTCTCCTTCAATTGTTCTTGTTAACCACTCACAAAATTCAACCCTCCGGTCTGGATCATCCTCCGTGAGAGCATGCAGGATTTTATAGGGATGAATCTTTTCTTTTTTTAGGACTCTTTGGACACTTTTTGAACTTACTCCACAGGAGTCAGCAACTGCAGACGTCGACTGAGTCGGATTGATTACCGTTTCAGCAACAATTACTACCTTTTTTTCTTCTGAAAGAGGCTGTCTTCCTGATCTTGGAGCATCTTTCAGCGTACCAGTTGCTTGGAGCTTATTTAAAGGTTTGCATCCTATATGACCTCGAAATAGGATTCTCGGGAAATCTATCATTAAACATACGGACTGCTAGATGATAATTTCTTCCAGCTTCTCCAAATATCAAAACTGCTTCAAATTTATCGTCTAAACTACGAGCCATGATCACACTTTTCATAAAAGGATTTAGGCGCTCAACGGACTATTTGACAGTTAGCAGTTCAGTTTGACAGTAAACAAGATGTTACCGCGACAACGATTTTTTGCAATGCAAACTTGATTGAAAGCAACATTAGTGTTTTTGGTTGGGTTTGAAATGACCAAAATGGCACTTTTCAAACGTTAATATTTCGAAAATAATTAAATTCAGGAGTTAAGTGTATTAGAGAAAACTGTTGAGAATTATGAGCAGATTTCGAAAATGGAATATACGAAGTGTTCTATTTGAAAAAATTATTGAAGATTGCGCTCAGCCGCCATTTTAAAACTTTTAGCTTTGATTTTTTCAAGAAAAAGTAAGTTTTTATCTCCTATTTAAGCCCTCCAAATTTCGTTGCGGTATACGAGTTGGTTCAAAAATTAGTAGGGGGGAACGGACTTTAGACGAGCACTGTATGTATCCGCCATTTGATCTTCCATGATCATTTCAAGTGCTTTGGAAAGAGTGGGCAAGATACTAATTGGCCTCAGATCGGACAACCCGATGGAAGGATTACATTTAGCCAAAATGCATGTTTCCTTTCCGTAGGAAAGGTTAATTGCAATTGTTAAAAATAAAAGTGAAGTGAATAATTAAATGGGATAGTACCAATTGAATCATCCTTATAGAGATCCCGTCTGTTCCAATTGCATTGCTTTTAATTTTGTTTAGATATTTCTCAACAGTTTCAGGAGAAATATTGGTGGAGGAGAAGAAATAATTGGTATTTCCATGATTTTTATAAAGTCCTTTTTAAAAAAATAATCGCGACACTTTTTTGTTGAGGTGGTCACGCTAGTGGCTGATGATGCTTCAAAATAACACAATAACGTTCCATTGACCTCATTCATTAATTCTGGACACTGACCTATGAGTATTCTGTTTGTGCCCACGTGTTAAGCTCGACGGCCACGAGTGATAGGTTTTTCACATTCCTGCATTTCTGGAAACGTCTCGAAGAGCTCGTTGGGAACGTTAGCCTCTGCGGGTCGCAGCAGGACAAGGACGCCGCGGTGTGACGAGACTCCATCGAGAGATTATTGGAACCAGGGAATTCAACTCACGTCCGGTTCGTTCGATGACTAATTCTTCGTTCTGGCGGCTTCACTCTCGCTATCGTTATTCTCAAGAAGTTATTTTTACACTTTGCGCGGGAACATGGCAGTGCCGTAGTGTAGACGCTTTACGCTGGCTGGTCTAGTTGGCCGCATCGGATGAACAGATTAAGGTAGTTGTCGTGAAATCCACTTCCAATCAGATTTCGTTTATAATCATACCACTTTTAGTTAACATTATTACCTGTATCATATTAAATTTTTGGAATCATTTACCGCACCGAACGCGAGATATAAGGCTTCAAATTTGCATCGTTTAACACGTAATCCCTATAGTGAGCTAAAGCTCGTCCAGTATCCAGTATTGAAACGACCACTTTGGCCTTCCCCTACCTAGCAACCAATTTTTCTCGAAGATTCCCGAACCATTGTCTAGCTGTGGCTATTAATGAAATTCCATAGGCGTACCAAATTATTTGGTATAGGCGAGACGTAGAGAACTTTCACTCCTATAACTTCTGAATGGAAAAAATATTTTTCGACAAATCTGCCAGAGGGCATTTTGGCAATGTAACAAGTAAACTATTGCAAAGTTAAATAAATAACTGCACTACCTATTTATTAATCAAACAAACCTAACCTTTCAAACGCTGCATGACGAGACACTGGTGAAGATTCACCGTAGCTAAGATGTCTAAAAACCATGGTGTATTCACTTATACCTGTAAAATATTGGGACAAACTGGGGGACACCAGCCCACTTGATAAAGGGAGTTATCTAGAGTTTCAGATGGCGCCGACGTCGTTTCTTGTCATAATTCAGTAAACTGCAATTACAGACCACACAGGGTGTTTTTGTGATTTGTGTCTCTGATCCGTTCTGTGATTGTGCTTTTGTCGCCTTTAAGGTTATGTCAATTCGTGTGAAATATTTTGAGGTTGATCGATCGATGTAACATATTTTAGAACAAACTATTCCATGTACTTATGTCAGTGTTATATAGAATTTTCGAGAGGTGTTCCGAAATAATTCTAACTATGAACCGTACCATGGTTAATTTTCTATTGATACGGCTCCACCGAGTTGGTACTTATGTATTTCTGTCCCTGTTTGCTCATGATAAAAATCTTATGATGGAGCGGATAATGATTTTATAAAGTGCAGTGAATTTACATACAATTACTTAATTTAGCTTTCATACCAATAAAAGTACGGGAGATGCAATCTCTTTCGCTTTCTGAAAAATATATATTCTAGACTGAAGGAAGTGTTTTGCAACATATCTATAGCTTTTTGACTGTTACGTAAGCTTCATCTCTACAACTTCAATTGATTCGAATCCTATCTGAGTGAAAGAACCTCTCAGCTTTTGGACAAATTAAGAGGTGTTCACTATTTTGGCAGACAACACGACTATCTTATGGCAAGAACTCAAATTACCTTCATAAAGCGGAGTAAAAATAGCTTAAAATCAAGCATTATTTTGCATTCCTGGGGGACTCCATGGATTTTCCTAAAACCTTCTGATATTACTTAGAAATTGCTTGCAGAAAAAAGTTATGAACTTATATTCATGCTCTGCTTTTTTATTAATTGTTTAAACAATGAAAAACAATTCTGTTAGACAAATTTTACCCCAATTGATGCAACATGTGTTTTTGAGGTCGCTGAACCAGAATATGACATTGAAAAAACGATGGCGGGGCCAGTCGTAAAATTTGATTTCATGAATGATAATTTACAGCTACCAATTTTTTTATTTATGTGTACATTTCGGAGAAAAAAATTTCGGGTAAAAGTTGTGGAGCTAATGGAGCTCTATCGAACGATATTGGGTATGGAAATGAAATATTGCGATTTTTTTAAAATCTTTGCTGCCATTTTAAAACTATTGGACCATTTTCGAAATTAGCCGAGGTATTCATGAGAAATATTTTTGTTTCGGTTGAAAAATGTGGCCTCCACTCAACAAATTTCGTTATATCCCATACATAAGTTTCAATATCACATTTTAAGCTGGAGTTTTTGAAGCATGGCCTCGAAATTCTAATTTGTAATTTTTTAAAATTATTCAATATTTTGAGTTCTGTATTTTTCGATTTTTTTTTATTGTTCTTTTTCTATTTGTCATTTTGAGAGAAATCAGATGGTTATCTTAAAAATAAAAAAAAATAAGATTTTATACAGAATTCTGCTTTGACTATTGAATGAATGTGGTTTTTTGTGGAGGAACAACGTTTCTTGACATGTTTTTTGGGTAACCTTTCATTTACGTACTATTCCCATACATATTTTTCCACTTTTAAAAACATGACTTTTCGTTAGCTGCATTTCTCATCTTTCAGTTAAATATATGCAGGTTACGGTTTTTTATTTTAAAGAAAAATTTTATTTACCTTTTTGATGTAAAATTTTCAATTTTTGCGAGTGGCACCATTATTTATTTATGTTTTTTAATATTCAATATACAATGTGATTTGGCAACTTATTTGTTAAATAATTAATCAAGCACACACTTTACGGTTGGTAACTTTTTATATGTTATTCCTTACATCATCACTAATGTACACTAAAAAGTTCGCGCAGTCCCCTAAAATCTAATATTACTCCACTACTAGTAAAATGACTCCTATATGTATAAATTAATTTGAATCTTCTCTGAACTACCTTTGCCCATTGTAAAAAAATTTTTCAACTTGTGGTTGTAATGTATCTAGTAACTAGCAAGTCAAATAATTTTATTATTACTTTAAATTTATTTTTTATATTATATATATATTTTGTATAAATTTTTTTCCACGAGATGACAATCTTCTGACTAAAAGTATTGGAAAATTTTAAATATAGTGTATATTTTCTTCCAAAGAGCCATGGGACCCTCTGTGGCGGTTCGGAATTCATTAGCCAAAAGCAAGATATCTTCAGAGGATAAAAAGTCCACGCTAACTTGAGAAATTCATGTGTTTATTGAAAAGTGATAATTATCCTAATCATAGTCATTAGCCTTATCGATCTTGGGAGTGGGCCTCGTTCTTCTGAACAACTGCTTGGTTTAGATCGCCCTCCTCCGATTATCTCATGCGGGGTGTTACTGAAAAATGAAAGAGAAGCATTTAAATTACTGTTTCCTCCCCTCATCTTTGTTAGTAGGGCTCACCTTTTCCGGAGAAGTTATTCTAAGATAGCTGGAAGCAGCCTAGACTGTCGCACACCAGGATTCATCGATTTCTCAACTTCATCAACAGATTTTATGATATCTACAATGAACTCTCTGATTTAGTTCATGTCAGATGGTCGTTAGAGATGTAATAGTCCGGCAGAGATGGGCAGTGAATGGCTTGGTAATAGTTTGTATCGGAAAGTTTAATGAAACAATGTCATGGGGGACATTTTCCAATCCCCTCAATTTTCAAGTTAATTCATCATCATCATCATCATCCACTTTCCTACCTTTCCTCATTCCTTCGTGGAAGTTTCCATGATCCCAAAAAGACCATTTGAAAAAAATCAATTTGGAAAAATAGCCAGGTAGACTTTAAGAAAAATCCGATTTTTTACAGACAGATGTAAAAATTGTAGTGAATTACAAGGCATTCATCTCATTTCCGCGCCAACTGTTCTGAGCGGGATCTTGTTCGTAGAACTATAATCTTTGTAAACGATCAATTCACAATGTTTTGCATGAAGTTATGTTGACAGAAAAAGGAAATCTCATAGGTTTGAAGTTTGACATTTTGCGTGACACAAACAACAAACATTCCTTAACCGCGCCCTCTACTAATGAAGTTCTAAGCAGAATTTTACGTTTTTCATTTGTTGTCCCCCAAAAATTCTAAACAAAATCGAATCAGTGAATACACCAGGCTTTTTAGGCATCTTAGCCGTAGCATAAGCAGCCACATCAAATTGTGTTTTCCCCCTCTCTACCTACCCAGTGGCGGATTTACAGATTTGCCGCCCGTAGGCTATTCAATTTTTGGCGCCCGTAGGCTATTCAATTTTTGCCGCCTCTATTCGATTGGCATTTTCTGAAAAAGTTGGCTTTGTGAAAAAGTTAACAAATGTACTAATGTAAACATTCAATTTAAATAATTCGTGTACGACATGAGCGCTTAAGGCATGCTCATTTGGATTTTCCAAACTTTTTCTTACTACAAATGAAATAATTATCTGATGAAATGTATCAATTTTCCAATCAGCAAATTATCTAACTTCATATTTTGTGGAGGGAATTTTTTTATTGTCGTTATTTGATTAATTTAAACCAAAAGACTATATCTCTATAAGATATTGAACTAGTTTTTTATTTAATAAAAATGAGTCAATTTCAGTCAGTATTTTTTACGCATGAAGAAATAACTTTCTAAAATTGAATTTGACAATTTGCAAACTTACTGCAGCAATCATGATTAGACCATCGATATTATATCAAGATTGAATTGTGTAAGGAGATCTCATAATTATTAGGTACACGGAGAAAAAATTATAGCAGTTATCAGTGAAGAAAATATGTAAAAATGACTAAAATTTCGATTTTTGTTAAATATTTTAATTTCTCTCCAATTTTCGTAATTCGTATTTTGTGTGTGTATATTTTTTTTTAATATTTGAACTAAATTTGCCGTCCCTTAAAGTTTGCCGCCCTAGGCTCCAGCCTACTCAGCCTGCTGGTAAATCCGCCACTGTACCTACCAAACGGTCGTTTCAATACTGGATGAGCTCTACCACAGACACCACATTTTAAGGCATAACTAAAAACCCTCCATTCAGATCTTTATGAGAAACTAGTATATTATTAAAAGGTAAATAAAATTTTGTATAAAAAAATTAAACACGCGTAGCTATACAGTAACTTAGTTATTGCCATAAGAAGTTTCTAAATTATTGCGTATGAGAAGTGCGAGAGAGGGAAGGCTGAGAATCGTCGCAACGCCTCAAGCGAACGCTCGTGATTCAATTAAGCGAGAGCGCGAGGGTCTTGGGGGTTTGAATTGAACTGTGTTTTGGAATGCACATATTAATGAATAATAATTGTGAATAATTTCATTGACATTGATACTGATACTGATGCATTTCAAACATATTACAATAGGAATGGATATAAAATAAAATGTAGTTTTAGCGAGTAACAGTGCATAAACTTTATTTTATTTATACATTTGTACAACACATGTACGTATATTTTTAAACATAAACAAAAATGCTTCAGATTTCCAACAGGCTAATAAATTATAGCGTATAAATCTACAAAAAATATAAACAACAATGAATGAAATATTATTTATTTTTCTATTATATTAAATAATCACTTGATTGACTAAACATTTATTTTTAAATCATTGATGATTTTAGTAAATGCTTTCCTATTTTTAGTAACTCTATGTTTTCTATTCACCAATTTTTCAGTTAGGTGATTAATCACAGCTTCTTCTCCTTCATCGTGATACATTTGTTTCAGAAAATCGGATGGTATATTTTGTTGCGCAATTTTTTTCAATAATTCCCGTGATATAACATTGTTTAAGGCACTTAAATTAGGTAAATTACAAAATATTCTTCCGTTCTCAGGTCGCTCTGAATAAACATTCTTTATATGATTTCATGTATGTTGATAATTCTGACTATTTACCAATGAAGCGAACTAATTTTTGCAAAATGTTTACGTCATACATCGACTCGTGGAAAATATCTGATGTTTCGTTTGATATTGAATCTTTGGCTAATTTTGATAGCTCGAACATTCCTGGCCCTTTTCAATCTGGGGACGTTTTTCTAAACCTAACTAAGCTATCCACACATCCTGCTATCATGGTCAAATCTTCTATTAAATTATCATTAATGATTGCTCTTAGTAATCTCATCGAATCTTGATTATGCACAACGAGTAAAAAAAAATTTTTAAACCAAAAAAAATTAGTGAACGACTTGTAATAATTCCAGAAATTGTAGACATCCCGTAATTTTTGTCGCCACAGAATTGATGGCTAACATATATATAAAATTCTCTATTTTCACATTTGGCGGCGATTTGTAAAATGTCATCAGTCATACACAATTCAGATGTTTCCAAATCAAAATAAACGATGGAATAAGTTATTGATATTGATTCGATGTTTTTTAATAATAGTGATGATGTTCTTAATTCGTTAATTCCAACGTTTGGTTGATTTGTTACACCTTCTGACTTTTCCTTCGATTTTCTTAACATTTCCCTTTTTTTTGGTAAAGTCAACTCTGCGCAACTTTTTTTTCTCTTGATATTAGCAACAGTTTTCTTTTTTTCTTATCAGAATCGTATCTTGGAGCATGTATGACCACGTTCCAAATTCAATTTTTTTCATATATTCAATAACGATACCTCGCCAATGTTTTTAGACCAAACTGCACTGAATCTTGAACAACTAAATGCGAGCGATCGTTGGATTGCGACGTTGCCAATAGTCCAGTCATGACTTATTTGCTGTGTCACGCATGCTAGTTGCGTTTCTGAGTGTACAGTTCCCTTAAAAAAGATCCCACTAATTCAATCAAGCCTAATTTTTGACACTGTTTGTAGCACGACAACTACCTTAAATGTGAATGATCGATGTTTCGAAAATAGAACAACTCACACTGATTATTATTGGGGAAATCCCGTTGGAGACTGCATTCCGATTTTTTTACTCTTCACCATGATTACTGTACACGAGAACGCGCATAGACGCGCTACGAAAATTAAAAATAATTGCAGTGTAAATGTTTGTACACAAACCTTTTTCACCAGCTGACAAGCACATAGCGCTCCAAAAGTAGCTTCCGTCACTCTCCTTATCATCCCAGAAAATAGTCGAAGATTTTCTTGTTTCATAAATAGTAAATGCAGCAGTGAATGGACGCGTTAGGATTTTCTCAAGGTAATCGTTAAATTTCTAAACCCATATTATAAAATAACCCCTACAAAATATACTGAATGTTTTCTGTTCTAGTTGAAAATACATATTTGCAAATATATTCCAACAAACGTTAGATATTACTAAGTAAATAAATAAAATATTTATCATTTCACAAATCTCTAGTAAAGGAACACGAGTTGACAGTAAATTAACCCTTTCAATGCTCTTGACGTATATATACGCTAGCCGCTTAACTGCTCTAGACGTATATATACGCATCGGAAATAAAAATTAGATAGGATTACTGTATTTGGATACACTTGCTGATAATGTCATTTATATCTCTAATCTGCAAAATTAGTCAAGTTAAATCTTCGGAATATCCAATCTTGGGAAATTCTCCAAAGCTATAAAAAAATTGTATAACTTTATTAAAACAAAAATACAATCGCGTTTGTATACCCTTGACCAATCGTAATGGTACAAGCTTTGTTTTGCAGAAATGCGTTGTTTCCAAGTTGGTTACTTCGGATTACTGAAAATCTGATATGGGGATGATTCGAAGTGATTACCATACTAATCAATCAGGCAAATCGTGCAATGATATTGACCTTTGCGGAAATGTGCTGTTGCCAAGTTATGGACGCTAGAAATCATTTGGTACAGTTTTATAGAAATTCTGCTTGGAGAATATTTTCTGCTCAAAAAATTTTTTTGGTGTAATTTTCGTCTCCAGAAAATTCGTTTTTGCCAAGTTGGTCACTTGGGATTATTGGAAATCTGTTATGGAAATGGTTCAAAGTGGATACTATATCTATTAAATCAAGTGAATTTTGCAAAAAAAAATGTTTTTGCAGAAATGCGCTGTTGCCATGTTATGGACGGTGGTTGTCGTGAGAAAAGATTTATGGAAATTTTAGATAAAAAATGGATATAAATCTTTTTTTAAATCGGTAATTATAATTTTGTAATGCGTGGTTGCCAAGTTATAAAAGATGAAAAATAAAAAAATTAAAAATTCTATTTGAAGAACACGAACATAGATCTTCTTCTATTTTGATTTTGTTCTTTGTTCTCCGTGCATTAAACATAAACGGATGTATTGTTACGAACCCATACTACGCCCCTGGAAAATAAAACGCCACTGGCCAGGATTCCAAGAAAACACAGCGAGTCTAGAGCGGAAACGAATCGAGAACCAGCATTACGCCGCGTGAATATTCGAAATGTTCAATATAAGGCCTAGACGCGCTGCGACATGTAGTACACAGTACAGATTTAAGTCAGTTCGGAGGGTAAAGACTACAGATTAGCGACTTCGGAGTGTTTACTTCCATTATTCCGGCCAATACATTTGGGCTAAACTGCACATGATGACGTTTTTTTCTAATCTTGTGCGGATTTTCTACAGAAATTGTGGAAATTTACTACTTCATCGCGGCTAAATTCAGCCTAGTCAGTAGAAAGGAAGCGGGATAAAAAAATCGGATTTCTTTCGCACTTTACAAGTACCCACCAAGTGAACTGCAAGCGTCGCGGGAAATCTCCTGGATATAAACTATTTTCACTAAACTGTGAAACACAAACGTCACACTTACAAGAAATATCAATAATCAATCAAGTATGGCAACTTCAGCAACTGAAAAAAATTCCAAAATTGCAACTTTTACGAACTTGTCCGTGAAGTGTTGTGGCTATACTTTACGAACAAGTCAGTAAAAATAGCATTTTTGTTTTTTTTTATCCTGATGTAATTTTGAGGAGCGTGTACAAAAAATATTTCAAAATATAATACATCAATCCAATCCAATAATATTTATTTACAGTTTTGTATGGTATTGTTACGTGGCATTTCTTAAAAAACTAATATTTACAATATATACATAATATATACGAATGTGTCTTTCGAGTCTGTCATGTTTAATTTATTGTGAGTTGTTTCGACCTCCTACAGTATTGTTTATGTCGAAGTTTTTAGTTGTCTCTTTGTTTGTGTGTAATTTGTTTTGTGTGTTTTTGTTTTGTGTGATATCCCAGGAAAATCGAGAAAAAAACCGGTTGGGTTATGTATGCATGATTTAGTTTTTGAGTACTTTGAGTAAGTTGAGTTTGAGTATGTGTAATTTTGAGTTTGTTCTTTGAGAATGTTATTTGTGTAATATGAATTTTGTGTATTTGATATTTGTAGTTTTGTTTGATTATATTTGAGTGTTTTTCGAGTGATGTTTGAATGAGCTTCCTTTATGTCAGTTAATTTGTTCGTTCTGCATTCAGTTGCAGCCCCTCACGGAGCCACCGCCGCCTGCATTGCGAGAAGCTGTTGCAATATTTGTTTTTGGTTAACAAGTGAGTTTTGTACGTCCAATAGTGCATTGAGTATTCGTCTCATTGTTCGTGTAAGCGCCGACATCTGCAGAGGTAGGCCACCCCCCCCCCCCTCGCTCTCACCGAGTTGGGTTTCCGCGCTGTTCGGCACGCTTCGTACTTGTCTTCGCCTCTCGTTGGCACCCTGGCCTCCCATGGGGTGCATTGGCTTTCTTATGTGGCTGTTATATCCTTCTTCTTTTCCGGAATCTCTGCGGGTTTGTTCGTTTTTTTCCTTGAGTTTTCCAAGGTAAACTATACATTTCCTATAGTTGGCTGGGTGTTCCTGTGAGCAGTTCGCACAGGAACATCCTGGCTTTTTTGGCAGGTATGGGTGAAATGTTCTTCTGCACATTTCAGACATTTAGGGGTGAGGTTGCAGTTTCGTGCTGCATGACCCCACCCCTGGCATCTCCTACATTGTGTCAGTGAATCACTCTTCCGAATTTCCCAGTCCACGTGAATTTTCTCCAGTGTTTTTATCTGTTTCTTCAATGTTATTTCCGCATTCGTAATTCCGAGATACAGAGGTCTTGTCGTTTTCCTCATTCTGTATATGTTCATGGTTTCGAGGTTATGTTCATCTCGAAGCCATTTTCCTATATCTTCGATTTTTGGCCCGTTATCTAGCCCTTTTAATATGATGGCGTGTTGCTTCTCCTTGCTGTTTGTGAAGGTGTAAAAACCTATCTCTTTCTCTGTTATGTATGCCTTGTCTTTGTCAAAGTCTTGTATATTTTCTGTGTGAACAATGGCATTATTTTGCGTATACCTAATATTCACGCTTTTGGTGCATAGCTTGTCTAATTTCTTATGCTCTTTCTCGCTTATAATTGGCTTTCCCTCTAATATTATTGGCGGAATAGTGGCTCGGCTTTGCATTCTCTGTTCTGCTTGGCTTTGCGTTTTTTCCGTTTTTTCCTGTCTAGTTCGTTTTTTCCTCTCTTTAGCCGTTTTTTCAAAAGCTATTTTTCTTTTTTCCAAATAATCCTTCGTGGCTTCATTTCCCTCTGCTGTACCTGGGTTTGCATCACTTTCATTGCCGAATTCGGATGAGGTTGAGTCACCCTGTACGTCCATTGGGTCGTTCATGACGGTTACGATTGGGAAGATGTGTAATGTTTCTTCCTCTGTATTTTTTCCCTTTCTCTCCTTCGGGGTTTTTTCCACTTTTCCATGTGGTTTTTCGATTATTTTCGGACCTATGTTCCTCTCTCCTCCCGTTATAAGTGGGGGTGTGAAGGTTTGGCCCATGTATGTACCCTGGTTGCTCCAGTTACTTTCTTCAGACATTAGTTCGTCGTCCGACGATGCTAAATAATTGAAGTACTCGTCTTCCAGATCGTTATTATCTGGTATGGGAGTATATTCATCTTCATCTTTGTCTGTTTCCATTCGAGAGGATGCCACTTCCAAACTTGGTGTTTGTTTGTCTGTTTTCCCCTGTTTCCCAATTTTCCATCATTGTGGATTTCTTTGCATTGCGAGCTTTTGAAGCTCTCTCTCTCTCTCTCTGTTTTTCCCATCTCGATACCGTTCGTCTTCGGCCTTTTGCTCTCTGTAATATTGGTGGTCTCTTTCCACTATTAGTTGTAGCTCAGTTTTCTCTATGGGTGCCTCTACATGAATTACGTTTAACTGAAAGACATTCCCTTAAATTAATTCCAAGGACTAAAAATACAACGGTGTAAAGTTTGCGCGAAGGTATGTCGCACATGTGAAGTACTATCGTGCCTCATTCCTTGTTTAGAAACATAAAATACAAAAAACATTTTTAATTTTTTATTAGTTATGGTATTTTGTATGATTTTCCAGTTAATATGAACGTCAATCCAATTTGTTTTCTTTGAATACCCGATGAATTGGCCCACACGCACAACTTAAAATATTGCGCATGTGAAGTAATATTTCAAAAATCATTTTCGCAGTGAAAGGGTTAACAATGGGTATCTAGTAAATGAACACAAGTTCCAGTAAATAAACAATGGGGATCTAGTAAATGAACCAAATGAACATCCTATGTAGATACCTAGGTACTAGGTACGATTAGATCTATAACTATTATTACAGCTATTTTGGTGCCAGGTACCTACCTATTCTGAAGGCAAATATTTTTATATTTCGTTACATTCAAATATACCCTGTCGAATAATCGTGGTTCCGCTATTAGTTCTAATACCATGTTTTGTTATACCAGATTTGATCAACGCGACTGGGCCACTCAAAATGATTTCTCCCATCAATCTTACACATGGTCTGCACTCCGTATTCATCGCCTTCAATATTCTTAATGATTCCAGGAAACGGCTTTTTATCATAAAGGACAATTACATGACACCTAATGATCGGTCTAGATTGACCAGATATGCTTAAGTTTTTTCTTCGCCGACATTCTTATCTTTAGCCTCAAGAGAATCATATTTCACACTATTGTCTTCCATTGCTTCCTTTAGTAGCGTCTGAGTCTATTATCTTCTCAGTTAGTTTTGGAATTCGTCTTCTTGGTCTTCAGCAACGTTTTCGCTAATTAGATAGTCCTCCAATTCACGGAACCATGATCTGATGCCTTCTTCTGTAACTGATGCTCAGCCCTTTGAAATTATTTCAATGTTTCGCTGAGTAACTTTGGTGCCTTTGAAAAAATAGCTTCAACCATTTTTTGCCGGGTCTATTGTCTCTAAACATATTTGGTCGCTTCAAAATTTCAAAACTCGTTGAACTGAATCCTTCACTTCGTCTGGGTGCATGGGGAGACCTAATATTGCTTTGGATAAGATCCATTTTTCTAAATTGGCCTCCTCCTCCTCCTACATAAGAGTGGTCGACCTTGCACCTTGATCTAATATATTTTTCATACGAATTTTCTCTTCTAGGTCTCATATGTGCAGAAGGCGAACTATGGAAAGAACAAAGAAGATTCGTTCACAATTGCCTCAGGCAAGTAGGTGGTTCGAAAATAGGTCAACAGAGAAATAAAATGGAGTCACTCATCATGAGGCATGTTAATGAATTCATAGAAGTAAGTGATTTTGAACAGTTGTTTTGTTACTGCACATAAACATCATTCATCTGATACAATTGTTTTAGACTGTATGTATATATATATATATATATATATATATATATACAGGGTGTAATCTAATCTTGCACACCCGTGAATGACTAGTGTATAATGCCATTTTATAACGAATTACACTGGTTAAAAATCTGGGAAAAAAAATTGTAAACATGTTTTGTTCTTCGTAAAACTCAACAACATTTTGGGTAGCGCCACCCGCCTAATTCCAAGTGACCTACTCAGAGGAAAACTTTGGCAACTGCCGAATGCAATAAAAATCTAGCTCGACATTTGAATAATGTAGAATGTTGAGCTAATTGTGTGGTAAATCTATACATTGCATTACAAAACAACAAACTGGTGATAAAGTCAGAACTAGTTGACTTCATACTCCGCTTTAAGTCACTTATCATAATTATCACAGTCACTTGTAAGAAACAAACGACACAAACACTGTTGAAAAGGGAAACATTCGGAATTCACTATTGTTTTTAAGAATAAAATCACGACTATCGTGTAGTGATTCAGACATTTCGAACATGTGAACTAAACACTGTTGCCAAGCCAGATTCTCGCATGGACGGTTTACAAAGCTGTATACGAACGAAAGTTTGTTAGATTCCACTAGTGTTTTCTAATTAGCAACCAATCAGTACGCGATGTGCACGAGAATTAATTAGAACATCCCGGTCTGCCATTTGAAAAATTTGCCATTCTATCAAAAAATAATTTATATTATATTAATATTTCTAGTACAAAAACGCCCGCACAGCGACTCCAAAATCCAACCAGAATTGAAATTTACAACTTCATTCATAAATGCGAAGAGTAATAATAAGTTTATTTACAAAAAATTTACAAAAGTAGCAATATGAAAAATAGATGCAGTACTACATATAAATATACTGTAAATAAACAATAATCACAGAAGCGATATGTTAATCACTTGTATGTGATAAAAAATTAAATAAGAATTGGAAGACAATAAAAAAACTAATACTAGAACATATATTATAGATGATTTAGTTGATTCAATATAGGTCAGGCATAACATACAATATAATGATAATTAAAATGATAATCCCTCTTATATAATATACAGGGTGTCGCTGGACTTCCTCTCTTTCTCTCGGGAATGTATAGCTGGGGTCAAAATATCACCAGTACTTCATATAACTTTTGTTCCTAAAAGCCTTCGTTACCAAGTTACGGGCCCTCAAAGTTACAAAATGAAAAATGTTTTTCTTTGACAACTTTCAAAGTGAATATTCAAAATCATATAAATTCTGGTGATTGACTAAACAAATGGATTCCTTCGATGAGGTTTCATTCAGGAGTCAGTTGTTTTGCTACAAAGTCAGGAACGGACTACCCCCGATGGTCCACACCCCAAAACTTTGAAACGACAGATAATTTTTCAATAGTTTTCAACAAAATAAGGTTACGTAGACAATTTTCTGAATAAAAGTACTCGTGTGGAAAGTCGATCGGAGCAACGATTCTTAATAAAAATGCAGTTTTACTCGACGACATCAAACCCGATCGTCCACCGTTATTTGAAATGAAAAGTTTTCACAGTAGAAATACTAATGCTAACGTTAATTCAACAACATTCATAACAGGGATAATAAAAAAAAAAAAAAAAAAACCAAATTTTTTAATTTTTTAAAAAATAATTTTTAACAAAAACATCCTAGTAAATCATTCAGTCCATATTTTGTATGTACGCGTGGAATAAGCACGTTTCGTGTTGTGTTATCCGAATCTCATGAAACTCAACATTTGGATGTTGCAAATTCGTATTCACAGCTTAAATGTTGAGGAATTTCACTGATAAGTATAATTTCATGGGAGAAAATCTTTAACCCGAAGATAAATTTAGCTGAAAAAACGCACATCGGAAGACATAACTTATAAAAAGTAAACGAATAAACTACAAAAACGGCTGCACATGAATAGGTGAAAAATATCCGGTGAATAAATTTATGTTCCATTTCTTCCACAGATGTTGACAAAAACACCTTGTAGAAAAAAATAAAATTAGTGTGGATAAAAAATGACAACTGGAATGTGATTTTGTTTTGTTGAGTGGTGCGTTGTCATTGTATTGTCAATATTCTAATAGGACAGTTTGAAGTGTTTTGATATGGCCGAACAGTTTACATTCAACGAATATGCAGATATGCATGCATTGTATGGACGAGCATTTGGTAATGCTGCAGAAGCCCGTCGTCTGTATGCCGAGCATTTTTCCAATCGAACGTTACCGACAAGAAACACGTTCGAGCGTAACGATCGCAGCTTGAGGGAGACAGGTATGTCTTATGGATAATTAATTGGAGCCTGTTGTTTTATTTCGATATTATTGTAGGTTCAGTTTTGCCAAAACGAGGTGGTGAGGGCGCTCCTAGGGCTGTGCGTACCGTTGTATTGGAGGAAAATATTTTGGAAGCTGTTGCTGATGATCCTTCAATGAGCATCAGAAACCTATCAGAACAGTTCCATACATCCAAGTCCACTTTCCATAGAATAATTAGGGAACAACTGCTCCACCCATATCACATCCAGAAGGTACATGCCATGACACCTGAAGATTTTCCAGCACGACTGGAATATGCCAATTGGTTCCTGGATAAGCAACGAGAGGATATGACTTTTATTACCCGTGTTTTATTCACTGATGAAGCAGGTTTCAGTAGATCTCCACATATGGGCCGAAGAAATTCCCCATGGGATGTTGCAAACCAAACACCAACGGAAATTCAACGTGAATGTTTGGGCTGGTATCATAGGAAACCATCTTATAGGACCATTCGTTCTACATGACCGATTGCATGGAGAACGTTATTTGGAGTTCATTCAGAACAATCTGAATGGAATTTTGGAACATGTTCCATTGCACACTCGAAGAGATATGTGGTTCATGCATGATGGCGCTCCTCCTCATTTCAGTTTGATTGTGCGGGACCATCTGAACCAGATTTTCCCCAATAGATGGATTGGTAGAGGTGGACCATATTCATGGCCACCGCGGTCTCCGGATTTGAATCCATTGGATTTCTTTCTGTGGGGGCATCTAAAAAGCCTCGTTTACGGTACACCTATTCACACCAGAGATGCCTTGTTGAATAGAATTGCATCACATTGTGAAGCCATACGAAACGACCCTGGCATGCTATTTCAAGTGCAGATAGGGTGTTTGCGCCGACTAAGAAAATGTATTGAGAGAGACGGGGGTCATATCGAGCAGTTTTTTTTAGCGGATTTTGCATTTCTGTCTGCTCTTGAGGCTTGCGATTGATTATTTACACCATGAGTTTTGTAAGGTAAACGTGTTTGCATGATGAAAATTCGTTATGAACATTGTACCTATCATTTCTATTTTCATTACAAATTAATCTTTTCGAATAATGGTAGACATCTCAGGTTGGATGTCGTCGAACAAAAATGCATTTTTATCAAAAATCGTTGCTCCGATCGATTTTTCACACGAGTACTTTTATTCAGTAAATTGTCCAGGTAACCTTGTTTTGTTAAAACAATTTGACAATTCCCAGTCATTTCAAAGTTTTGGGTTGTGGACCATCGGGGGTAGTCCGTTCGTGACTTTGTAGCAAAACAACTGACTCCTGCATGAAAGCTCATCGAAGGAATTCATTTGTTTAGTCAATCACCGAAATTTAGATGATTTTGAATATTCGCTTTGAAAGTTATCAAAGAAAAACATTTTTCATTTTGTAACTTTGATGGCCCGTAAATTGGTAACGAAGGCTTTTAGGAACAAAAGTTATATGAAGTATACTGTACACCCTGTATAATATAAGCAAGCAAAAGATGATATGAGTAACAGTAAAGAAAATAATATTATACAAAAGCAAATAATAGAATTGCTAGTAGATGGGAAAATATACACACATACATACAAAAAACTGATTTAATGATAAAATAATTATATTCACTTTATTTGGGAAGTATAATAAGTTAATTAGTAATCAGTAATTTTGCGTCTATTTCAGATAGGGTCGATCTATCAGATCATGGATTTGATCACGGGGCTGAGACCTAATATATGATTTCAAGTGATTTTTGAAACAGTGGGTGGATACCACGTCTTTCAGATAAGTAGGAAGGGAATTGAAAAGTTTAGAACCTAGATACCTACAGTTTTTTTGTCCAATTGATTTCAAGGTTCTGGGTGGTAAATACATGTTTTTTTTGTTTCGCGTTTCGTGATTGTGTTGTGGGGTGTTCATTTCTGTTCGATGTTTGTGTTGCCAAATATTACAGTTGAAAAAATATTGTTGCCTTATATCGAAAACTCCAATTTCGTTATATAAAGAGTCTGATGAATGATTTTTTTTATGAACATAATTTTCAGGAGTTTTTTTTTAATTATTGAGAGTTTATTCAATATTGTTTTCCCAACCCCACCCCACGCCATTTTTATACCATGGGACAAATAAGGCTCAACAAGCGCATAGTAGACATTTTTCAGTTGTTCTTTGTTGAGAATGTCTTTGAGGTTTTGGAATTTATATACCAAAAACTGAAGTTTTTGTATAGTGAAGGTTATGTGATTTTCCCACGTCAAATTATTATCCAAAATTGAACTCAAGTATTTAATTTTTGGTGTGGATTCGATGCTTAAATTTGTATCGATTTCAGGTTTGTGAATGTTGGTTGGGCCAGTTTATTAGTAAAAGTGGGAAGATGAAACGTTTTACTTTCGTTTATGGTTAGAAGCCTCGTTCGTAACCATGTAACCAAGATTATTTTCCGCTTTGTTTTCGAGGGATTTTCAATCAGTTTCAGTACAAAATATTGATTCATATTGTCTTCAAAAAACGCACGGAACAGCTCGGTGTTTATATTTAAGAGCCAGCAAAAGACAAATTAATTCTCGTGTTTTCTAATTGGTTGCTAATTAGAAAACACTTAGAGTCTAAAGAACTTTCGTTCGTAGACAGCTTTGTAAACCGTACATGCAAGAATCTTGCAACAGTGTTCAGTTCACTTGTTCGGAATGTGTGAATCACTAGAATAGTCGTGATATTATTTTTCAAAACAATAATCAATTGCGAATGTTTCCCTTTTCAACAGTGTTTGTACCTCAAAGCAGAGTATGAAGTCAACTAGTTTTGACTTCATCGCCAGTTTGGATATAACAAGGTTGGTTGTTTTCTTCACTTTAAAATTGAAAATATATCTCAGGCAGCCTGCAATGTGTACATTTACCACACAATCAATTGAAGAAAGAGTAATTTTTTCTTTTACCTTCGCCTTGATCATAAATTACCTCCTCCTCCATTACACAATCAGTTCACCATTCTACATTATTCGAATGTTGAGTGAAATGTTTATTGCATTCGGTAATTGCCAAAGTTTTCTTCTGAGTAGGTCACCTGAAATTATGCGGGCGGCGCTACCCAACATTTTGTCGAATTTTACAAAGAACAAAACATGTTTTCAATGTTTTTTTCAGATTTTTTCCACTGTAATTCATTGTAAAATTACAATATACACTCGTCATTTACGGGTGTGGAAGAGGTTAGATTATAGAACCCAGGATGTATATATACAGGGTGACCCAGGGTTAAACCGCCAAACGTTTAGGATCGGTTTTTCAGGTAAAAAATAGATTTTTTTTCTACAAGCATATGTTCTAACTTGTTTTTGAGATACAGGGTAACAAAGTTAAATAAACAGTTTTTATTAATTTTTCTAGAACTGTTTGGCTGATTGTGATAAAACTTGGCATGCTCATTTGCGGTAATAAGCGGCTTCTTTCAATGTTATTAGAATGAAATTGATAAGTAGGAGTGAAAGACTTCTGTATTTCATGCAAAATTATTTTTATTTTTAAAATCTTAGCAGAGCGCTTTCGACTATATGATAGTCATCTTCAGTGCCTACCTGCAAGTAAGTAATACCTAGATGAAATTTTATATAAAATAGTTTGACATTTTGAATGATAAAGATTTTCAGGTTACTTACTCGTCAGGTTTACAAGAAGTCCATCAAAACTGTTTCCAGTTTGTATAAAATAGGTGAAAACCTCAAGTACATATAACATGAGAGATAAGTGCCATGTGAAGTGGAATGAATAGAAAAATCGAATTTGAACGGTTTTCTTCACATAAAGGATTCAATATAAAATTGAACCAGAGAAAGGTAGATCTCAGGTGAAAAACAACTACTTTCCTGGCAAATACCACGCAGAACGTTGAATGATATTCACCTGAAAATCCATGCATACTTCCATATAATATCAATGGACATTGAATGCAAATGTTTCTTTCTGATAAGCTCGATTATGTTTAATTTATGTCGTGTTCACCTAACAATCCGCATACCGGTTTCAGGCTTCTTGGCCCTCATCAGTACGGAGTAGTCAACCAGCCAAAAGTCCAAAGAACTCTGGCTGAAGTGAGACACAACGTAAACAATCCATCATCGATCTTGTAACACCTATAGGTACGCCGGAAAAGATAAACTTTAACTGGCGGTACCTAGTGACAGAAAGAAACACTCCGAAAATCTCCCACCTCGATAGGTTTCTAAATAAAAGATTCCTTCTCAGTAGGAGTGGCAAGCCCGTCTAGCATATAGTGAGAGATAAGTGCCATGTGAAGTGGAATGAATAGAAAAATCGAATTTGAACGGTTTTCTTCACATAAAGGATTCAATATAAAATTGAACCAGAGAAAGGTAGATCTCAGGTGAAAAACAACTACTTCCCTGGCAAATACCACGCAGAACGTTGAATGATATTCACCTGAAAATCCATGCATACTTCCATATAATATCAATGGACATTGAATGCAAATGTTTCTTTCTGATAAGCTCGATTATGTTTAATTTATGTCGTGTTCACCTAACAATCCGCATACCGGTTTCAGGCTTCTTGGCCCTCATCAGTACGGAGTAGTCAACCAGCCAAAAGTCCAAAGAACTCTGGCTGAAGTGAGACACAACGTAAACAATCCATCATCGATCTTGTTACACCTATAGGTACGCCGGAAAAGATAAACTTTAACTGGCGGTACCTAGTGACAGAAAGAAACACTCCGAAAATCTCCCACCTCGATAGGTTTCTAAATAAAAGATTCCTTCTCAGTAGGAGTGGCAAGCCCGTCTAGCATATAGTGAGAGATAAGTGCCATGTGAAGTGGAATGAATAGAAAAATAATTAAGGTTTTCACTAGGTACCCCGTTAAAGTTTACTTTTCCGGGCTATAGGTGTTACAAGATCGATGATGGATTGTTTACGTTGTGTCTCACTTCAGCCAGAGTTCTTTGACTTTTGGCTGGTTGACTACTCCGTACTGATGAGGGCCAAGAAGCCTGAAACCGGCTATGCGATTGTTAGTGACACGACATAAATAAACATAATCGAGCTTATCGAGAAAGAAACATTTGCATTCAATTCCATTGATTATATGGAAGTATGCATGGATTTTCAGGTGAATATCATTCAACGTTCTGCGTGGTATTTGCCAGGAAAGTAGTTGTTTTTCACCTGAGATCTACCTTTCTCTGGTTCAATTTTATATTGAATCCTTTATGTGAAGAAAACCGTTCAAATTCGATTTTTCTATACATATAACATGTTGAAACATTTCTTAAAAAATACTCGTGTGTTATAAGTTAGTGTAATCCATTATTTTAAATTATATTCCACATGGTTTCATGGAAGTCATTGTTGAAGTGAAGAGGAAGTGGGTGTTGACGTTGACATTGACACATGGCTTAGAACCTTAGAAACATATTAGCCAGAAAGTGAAAAACGCAGATGGCGTTCTATTCCATTTTAGAGTGAAGAAGAGTGACTCTAGTGTGAAAAAAGTGTTCTCAGAGAGGAAGTTGACTAGGAACGAAATGCTAGAGTGTTTTTGAAGTGAATCATCATAGAGGAAGAAGAGTTCTTACTTCATACTTATTTTTATACTCTACTTTACTTTATAGATTTAGGATTAGATTAGATTAGTTGAGTTTTATATCCTCGTCATGCACAACAATTCTATAACCTATTAACATGCTCACGTATAGTTGAACAAGGGCCAGATAATATACACATGTTGCATTTTAGAATTTGCCTAAACACGTTGCATTTGCAGCAACAAAAGAGTACCCACGCACAACTTCGGTTTTAGTGGGATTCTCCATGTTTGTTTGTAATGTCTTATTTAACTATTATATCGCCTTGTACAATGATATTTCACAGAATAAACATATATTATATTATTATTAAATGAAATTGAAATTATTTTATTTATTTATTGCAGACGTCTGCGAAGTGGAATAGATCTTTTATTCCACTATTATATACTCGAAAGCGCTGTGATACGATTTTAAAAATAAAAATAATTTTGCACGAAATACAAAAGTCTTTCACTCCTACTATTTCATGACGTGCACACGTCTCCAAAACTTTCAATTGAAATTGATAATTCCAGTGGCGTCCCAGAGGGTAATCTAATTAATATTGGGACAAATCATTGTACGCCACTGTTTTTTGAAATGTTCTCAACTACTGAAGCGCGCGCATGGCCATCACAGTAGCCGTAAATAAATACAATATCCGCGTATTCAGCTGTACTGTAAATACTTGGCATGATGATTCCGCAGACTACGCATAAACGCACCTAAAATGCATTAAAACTCGAATTATTCAGTTAATATGTCACAGGCTGTCAAACTTTGACACAAACAAACCCTCCATGTTGTGATTGTGCCCGGCTACCTTTGATCTCATTTTTGTTTAAATGAGTTTTTTCCTATTACATGCAAAAACAGTTTTCAAATGTTTTCCCTAAAAAAAGCGAGATAAGAAAACAATTGAGGAAACAAAAAAAATTTATTTTCAGTTGCTCAAACTAAGAAAAATATGAATACGAACAAACAGCGGCGTACAATGATTTGTCCCAATAATAATTAGATTACCCTCGAGACGCCACTGAAATTGATAATTCTATTCTAGTCACATTGGAGAAGCCTCTCATTACCGCAAATCACCCTGTCAAGTTTCATCAAAATCAGCCAAAAGGTTTTTGAGTAATTAATAAAAATAATATTTTTCTAAAAACGTTGACACCTTGTATCTCGAAAACAAAGCAAGTTAGAACACATGCTTGTAGGAAAAAAAAACGAATTTCCAACTAAAATACCGATCCTAAACGTTTGGCGGTTTAACCCAGGGTCACCCTGTATACCGGGTGACACATGATATCGGGCCACCTCTGTAACTTCTGCATTCGTGAACGGATTTTTCTGGAATTTGGTACAGTTATATAAGCAACCATTTCGGATTTGATCACATTACAATCCAATATGGCGGACTTCCGGTTTTTCTGGAAATACCAGTAACTTTGTGTTTTCAAACGGAACACCCTGTATATTTTAACATATTCAAGTTCAACAGGTCAAAACAAGTCCAAACCTCATGTCCAGGTTTTTTTTTAACAATTGGAATTAAAATTGTTTTTTTATTTTACCTCGTGGATTAATGAGATTTGGTCGAAGCTATTCACAATGAGTCGCAAATAACAGAGAAACTTAATTTTTTCTGAAAAATTATTTTTTGTGTCACTGGTTAATCAATTCAGTCACATCACATTTTGATCAAAAATTCATTTTTTTCAAATGAAACCCCTATGGGCCACCTACCTGTCTCTCTAGAACATTCATTAAGGGAAAAAATGACATATAATTTTTGTATTTCGGTGCACTAACAAATTGTATACATTCAAAAATCTAAACTAGTTCATGAGTTTTCTGGCAGTTCGAATAATGTTTCAACTTAGTAAGCTGTGGAAAACAACATTTCTGAATCTTGTCAACTAATTGTGTAAGTTATACTTATAAGCACGATAATGGTGTTTTTCTTAAATTCTTCTAGCGTTTTCTCGACTGACATTGCATTGGTATTCCAATTACCGAGTCGAAGCTGTTGGATCAATATCAACATAAGCAAAACATTCATTTATGCCTTCTCACTTACGATCATCTTCTCCGTTGTTGGGTTCTTCTGGGAATCTTCTCTCCACATTTTTGAGAAAGGTTCTTTGTGGATGTCTTCTGTATGGGTATCGTTCAGCGTATAACTGACAAACGGCGACAATGTTTTCAAGACATTCTCCGTAAATTAATAACATATCAACCTGGTCACTTCTTGTTAACCTATAATTTCGATTTCACATTTCTACTAAACTAATTCCCGGAAGTTAACTAATTTTCGAGAGTTGAGATGGAAGATGACAGCGAAACACAATTAGTTGACAAGATTCAGGAATGTTGTTTTCCACAGCTCACTAAGTTGAAAAATTATTCGAACTGCAAGGAAACTCATGAACTAGTTGTAGATTTTTGAACTCATACAATTTGTTACTGCACCGAAATACAAAAATGATATGTCATTTTTTCCCTTAACTAATATTCTAGAGAGACAGGTAGGTGGCCATAGGGGTTTCATTTGAAAAAAAAATTATTTTTGATCAAAATATGATCTGACTGAATTAATTCATCAATAAATGACACAAAAAATAATTTTTCTGAAAAAAATATGTTTCTCTGTTATGTGCGACTCATTGTGAATAGCCTTGACCAAATCTCATTTATCCACGAGGTAAAATAAAAAAACAATTTTAATTTCAATTGTTCCAAAAAAATAACATTTGACATAAGGTTTGGACTTGTTTTGACCTGTTGAACTTGAATATGTAAAAATATACAGGGTGTTCTATTCGAAAAAACAAAGTTGCTGGCATTTGCAGAAAAACCGGAAGTCCGCCATTTTGGATTGTAGTGTGATCAAATCCGAAATGGTTGCTTATATAACTGTACCGGATTTCCGAAAAATCAGTTAACGAATGCAGAAGTTACAGGGGTGGCCGATATCCTGTGTCACCCGGTATATACAGGGACATTCATGACATGCTTTCTAATTTCAGCTAGGGTACCGTAAGCAATTTTGAATTCAATAATACTACAAGCTCTATCAAAAATGGAGTGCAATCTCTAACTGATAACTTGTTAGACAGCTAAACTTTTTCGAAAATGAAGAATAATAAAATAAAATTAATTATAACCGGTTTATATTACCTTACGAACAAAAAACTAATGGACCCGCCAGCGTTGAGTATAAAGGGTCGTGTGATTTTTTTACATATTGATTCTTTGTGTTGTGAAAATTGCGTCAAGAAACATAATTCATGCATAACATAATCAACATCAACCCACCTTTTCGGCATTTACAATTATAAAATTGGGTTGATTTGTTGAAAATATGAACAGGATGTTCATAAAATCTTTTTATCAATATCCAATTGAGAATGTTTCCCTTTTCAATATAAAATTGGGATAATGGAAATTCAGTTTCATTGCAAATGTACGTGGTTATCAGAAAACAATAACGAAATTCAATACACAATAGAATTCACAAATTGTATCAAATCATTTACTGAACTTCAAAGTTACTCACTCGAAAAGGAGATGGCGTCTTGTTTCATTCAATAATATGGAAATACTTCATTTCGACTCGTATGCAGAAGCCCTTCTTCAGCTGCTGAACAATTATTTTGAACCCTTCGGTTCTTTGGAAAAATCTTTAACCTCAATTGGTTCAGTGGAACTACTTCATATTAGAGTCTAAGAAAGTTCAACCACTGGCGAACATTTCCCACAGAAATGTGGTTTTATCTCTCCCCATACTCTTGAACCCAAGAAAACTGAGATTTGTTTTCTAATTACTTTGGCTCATTTGATTGTAGCATGTAGAGAATCTCGGAGATGGTGCCGAGCTCGATCCATTAGAACTACTCCGACATTGTATGGGATCCGCCATAAACTTATTTGTTTTTGGAAAGTCATGGTCAATAGATGATGATGTGTGGATATGGCTGCAGCAGTTGCAAGAAGAAGGTACAAAACAGATTGGAATAGCCGGCCCATTGAACTTTCTATCTTTCCTGAGGTGAGTGATTCAGAGCCACTTGTTATGGAAAAATCAAAATAAAAGATTTGGAGTTGGAAAATACTTGAAATCTCAAAAGGATATTAAAAAAACTCCCCCCCCCCCTCACGTGTTCTCATTGTTGGAACTTCGAAAAAAGGGGAAAACTTTATTTTACTCTTACATCAAGCACGGGGTAAGTCAACCCACCTGGTCAACTTGCCCCGGTTCAATGTGGGTCTACTAAACCCGAATAATCTCCGAACTTGAACGTACCTACTTCTCCAAAAATAACTGGGATATTTACTAAAAAACTATTGAGACATTCGCGCCATGAGACGCATAAAACAGTGCCCATACTCAGTTTGAAATTTGGTGGAAGCTTTCGAGAGATATTACAAAAATTGTAAAATAGAATGAATTCACTTCGTATTCACCAAATAACAAAAATACATGTACACTCCTTCTATAAATGGCTCTAATCACACTGAGATCGCGTTGGTGGTATAGGCCAGTAGAAATAGACATGATTTTTCCAAAATCTAATAATAATTACAAAAGTATCAAAACTACAGTAGAGTGAGTGAGAATACTTTCATATGATATTCAGCCTAAATTTGAAACCCTTTTTTCCGAACGGAATATTTTGAAAATCAGGATTTAATGAATTTTCACATTATTAGCGCGGAAAAATTTGCAAAAGTTCTACAAACTTTCGAAGTTTTGAAAAATAGCAATTTGCATCCTCTTATAAATTTGTAACCATTCAAATAAAACGGAAGTGTTAGTTTTATCGATAAAAAGTTGTTGTTGGTCTTAATTTTTCGATGTAAATTCCAAAAGTTCTGCAAACTCGAAAAAATAACTAAACTAATGTTCTTGACAAAAGTTTCAATTTGCAACCTCTTGCGTCAAACAAAAAGTCTATTTTTTCATTAAATTGTTTTTTTTATTAAAATAAGTATCAGAATTATTACAAAAGTTTCAAATGATGATTGCAAGTGCAGATGTCCTGACGTACAATGTTTTCATTAATTTGCAAACTCGTCTGGAACACGGAAATGAGGGTAAAATAAAAAAAATATTCTCGTATTGTACTCTACCAAAAAATGCAAAAAGTTTTGCAAATCGGCTAGACAACTCATTTTACCAATTGGTGGCAGTATAATAATTTGCAAACTATGTAACAATGCAGAACATTAGGAATTAAATTTATTTTTATTTATGCTACATCTGTGTTATCTGATTGATAAAGATTTTGGTATACCTAATAAATGACATTCATTGTGATACCAAGTTAACTATCGACCAAGAAGAAGCTCGTCAACGGTAGGTGAAATCATTCAATGTTGAAAGCTAACGTTTTCGATATGAATTCAAAACATCATATTACAATTAGGAAATTCACATAAAAAATACTCTGATTACGTTTGATGGAAGATCGAGAATCTCATAAATTTTTGATTCATTAAAAAATGGAGGAAATATTAAGAGTTAAAAAACACTCGTATAGTTGTACATTAGTACGATTAACCTACAACTGTGTTACGTCACAATGTTTTGTTTACAGAGTAATGCATGCACATCAGTTTAGTAATATGATTTATTACCAGAATAACAAGGAGACTGACAATTGTATTTTTATGACAAATAACTATATGACTTACCAAAAACAATGCACATTCATCTAATGGTTCTGGAGCTGAACTGAACTGAAATTGAATTGCCTACCAATATGTTTTTCCCTTCTTTATTTTTTTTTTTTTTATAAATCAAGAAAATGATTCTTACGTGTCGATTACATTCCAGTCCTCAATTCGATTTCCATAGAATTTTTCATGCGAAATCATAATTGAAGAAAGTCGAGTGGAAAGGTAAATTATAATTTTATTTAATTCAAGAAATACATACATGTAAAAATGAAATTTGAGATGTAATATCGATTTCACCAATTTTCATTTTTCATTTTGCAAAATATACAATGGATAACGTTCTGATATTTTTACTCCCATAGAGCATCCATCATTTATTTTAAAATCTCGTCGATTGCATATAAAGTCATGTTGTGACAAGTGATAATTTTAAATGAAGAATGTCATTTCTATTGCGATAAAAAATTAATATTTTCCAATAGTCTTTTACCAGATCTTAGCGAAATTTTTGACACATTCGATTGTTGCATTTGAGAATATTCGATTGAATTTATTTCGCTGCTTAGTCGAAAACAGTGATTGTTTCTGAGATTAATAATTAGTTTCAAATTTTCGATGGTTATTAACTACGTAACCGTATTATTCTTCGGATGCAATTTCAATCAACCAGTACAAAATATAACATATATACGTGATGGACCACTGTAGACAAATGTCGGTCTAATATACAGGGTGTAACTTAAATGATGTCATTAATTTCAGGGGGTGATTCCTTGTCATATTTCATGAAACAAAGTTCATATAAACGTGCGTCCTAACTTGCTTCGTTTCCGAGTAACGAGGTGTCAAAGTGTTACTATAAAATAGGTTTTTTATTAATAACTCAAAAGTCTTTACGCCGATTTTGATGACACTAGGTATGTTCGTTAGCAGTAACAAGGGGCTCCTTTTCATGAGATTAGTTTACGTATTAAAATTCCAGCGTCGTCACAGAGGGTTACCTCAATGATATTTATGGTAAAAATCATGTCAGCCACTGTTTTTCTATAACTTTGATATTTTTATTAAATTGAACAATTAAGAAAAATTATTAAAAAAACATTTTTAAATACATTCTTTCATGGAAATACACTGAAATGGAAAAAATAATTTCTTTCATTGTTTGATCTAGGACATTCTGTAACCGATTCAATATCGTGCCGTGCAAGATTACCAATTGTGTATCCACATTAAGCCTGTTACAGAATAACCTAGACCAAAAAAATGAAAGAAATCCCTTTGTTCTTTTTAGTGCATTTGTATAAAAGTTTCTCTTTAAGTTTTTTAATTTTTTTAATTTTTAAACATTACCGAATCAAAGTAAAAATCGATTTTGTAGTAAAATAAGGGATAAAAATTAATTATTTACTTTTAAATTAAATACATCCCAAACCCGACAAGGTTGAAATAACTTGTGACATTTTTACCGGAATTACATTAATTTTCAAAGTGAAAAATTATTTACCCACGACACTGGTTGTACGAAATGATGTTTATAGTTTCTTTTTCAGTTTTTTCGTAGAATTTAAAACTAATACCAGCGATAAGAAAATTCTGATTGTTTTACACAGTAGGTACAAGTCACAAGTATCGTGAAATTGTTTGAGCGTGCATATAAACACGATTGTTTACATACTATCAAGTAAATATTAGCACCCGCGAATTAGCGCAGATGCATTTTGTGTATGGACTTGCAGATGGAAATGCTGCAGAAGCCCGTCGACTCTATCGAGAACGATATCCGAACAGAGATATTCTAACAGAAAGAACTTTCACCAGGTTACATGCTAGACTGTGTGAAACTGGATCTGTAACTAAACAGGCTGAGCGTCCTGGTAGACCGAGGACAATAATGTCACCACAGTTAGAGGAAGCAATTCTCCAAGAAGTTGACAACAATTCATCATTAAGTACCCGAAAATTAGCGTTACAGTTCCATGTCAGTCATCAAAGTGTTTGGAAGGTTCTGCATACGAATTTATTATATCCATACCACAAACAACGGGTGCAGGTACTGTTACCAATAGATTTTCCCAGACGATTGGAGTTTTGTCAGTGGTTTCGTCAACAAATTGTAAACAATCGCAATTTTACGTCTGAAATTTTATTCACAGATGAGGCAAGTTTTTCACGGGATGCCATCATAAATTTTCACAACAATCATTCTTGGGACTACGAGAATCCTCATTGTAGAAAGTGGATTTCAGCAGGAGTTTTCGGTCAACGTCTGGGCGGGAATTTGTGGCGATTTGTGCCGCATTTTCTTCCTCTTCGACTCAATGGTGTGACGTACAGACTATTTCTAGAAGGAACATTGCCAGAATTGTTACAGGATGTACATTTGCTAGTAAAGCGAAATATGTGGTTTATGCACGACGGGGCACCTGCTCATTTCAGTGTAACCGCTTGTGAATATCTCAATGATTCTTTAGCTCACCAGTGGATAGGTCGTGGGGGACCTCAACCGTGGCCACCACGATCTCCACACTTGAACCCTCTGGATTATTTCTTTTGGGGATATCTGAAATCGCTTGTTTATGCGACACCAGTTGTCTATGACAATGACTTGAGGAATAGAATTATGCATAATTCTAATGTCATACGCAACACCCCAGGACTTTTTGAACGTGTGCGGCAGTCAATGAGAAGGAGACTGGATGCTCGTATTGCAAGTGGAGGTTCCCATTTCGAGCATCTGCTTTTATTATTTTTCATTATTACCTATGCTGTTTTCCGAATAAATTAGACATAAACTAGCAGTTTGAATACTTCTTCCATCTACTTGCCAAACCAAACAGATTTTCATTTCACAGTATGTTCAAATGGCGACGAATAGCAAAACACATTTTTGCACTCGAATGATCGTAACCCCCCATTTCTACGCCACTGTTTAGCCATTAATTTCAAATAATATCAAACTCAGCGAAAACATTAGCGTACAATATTTATTATCGTAAATATCAATCTGGTTACCCTCTGCGACACCACTGGGAACAAAATTCAGAATCTTATTTCATGACAAGAAGCATCGTATTACAAATAAAACACACACGGAGTTTAATCAAAATCGGCGAAAATAATTTTGAGTAATTCATGAAAAACCGATTTTTCATTAAACTTTGGACACCCCGTTACTCGGAAACGGAGCAAGTTAGGACACACGTTTATATGAACTTTTTTTCATGAAATATGACAAGGAATCACCCCCTGAAATTAACGACATCATTTAAGTTACAACCTGTATATTTTGAACCTGAACAATGTTTACAATTTATGGCAAAATTATTAAAAGAAACAAATCATTTATACAAAAAAAATGTTCCATTGGATAATGACGGTTGCAACTCTCTTGTGTCACGTGAAATATTTGTCATAAGTTTGATTGCAATTTGCAGAACTTTTGCAATTATTTCAGCAGTTGCAAAAATGCAAAACAAATATATTAATGGATAAATAGGTTCCGTTTTCCGTATGAGGTTGCAATGTTACATATCCACTGAGACCGATATTATCTTTATTTGTAACCACAATAAAAAACTTTTGTGATTATTTCAATGCTTGTGTGTATTGAAAAGGGGAGCTTCGATAAAAAAAGTTTGATGAATAACTGATGCGTTTTTCAGAAATGGTTGCAAATGTACCTGAATATTTTAAACTTTTTTTCCGTTCAGTTATCCAATTTGCAGAACTTTTGTGATTTTTTCGAACAAATTACAATGAAAACTTAAACAAATGACAAAAAACAAGGTTCCGTAACTTTTACAAGGTTGCAAACTTAATGCACGTTGTAAAACACCCTTACTATAGGTATGCCTAGTTTACAGAACTTTTGCAATTTTCAGTGCAAAAATAAAGCATGAAAACGTTTTTTGCAATTAAAACAATATAAGACTTCAGCAAAATTTTATAGTTCGTTTTTATTAATGCACTAATATACCATTGAAGTTTGAAAACTTTTGGAATTAATGTTAATTGATTGTCTATGTACTGTAAATACCACAGACACGGCGTAAAACGAAAATATTTGCGGTGGGTCTACCTACCCCTATGGCCAATTAACCCCGGCCTCCCCTACTTTTAATATTTACGTTGCAAACTGAATAATGAAATAAAATAAGAAATATGAACTCCTGTTTTCTTTGGGCTTTTAATTTCAGGTATTAAAATATACCCTGTCCTTTGAAAAGAAATATCGATGACGTCATATCTTGTAAGATAGTGGAGGCAAAAATATTTTTTTTTGTAAAAAAAGTAGAAAACTGAATTTAAAAATCGACCTCTCCGAGCTTTACCTCTGAAAATATTTAACTCGTAAGACCATCGAGCGGTTTCACACTTTATGAACGCGCTGTATAAGAGACGTTCTGAAAATCGTTTCGAAGAATACCGCTCAATTCTATTAGTAGATAAGAAATATATTTTTCAATGTCGATTTTGCATATGCTTGTGTAATCGACAGTTCATTGTAGTCACCTGGGTTTTCCAAGAGATCTCTATGAAAGTAAAAATTTGCTAATGAGTTATTTCAACTCCAAAACTTGACCTTCACATATATTCACGACTTTCATTCCTTGCTAGATTTCTACCAAAATATCGACATACAATGGACTTCCTTTTGGAAGGCAAACACAATACCCACAAACTCTACCAAAGAATTATCGATGAACAGGCGTCTAGCGACCTTGTTTCCGATAAAGATATAAGCAATATTTTGCAAGGTTTTCTCCTGGAGAGAAAACGAAAAAGTGAAGACATTGTTGGCAAATTCTATAACGACAAACAATTTCATCATTTGCTGGCTGATATATTCGGAGCGGGATTGGACACCACACTAACTACTTTAAGGTATGTATATTCACTGCAGAATCATAAAATCGCACAAAAAAACGACATTTTGCGACCAGATTAGGAAAAACAAATTTCGAAGTACTATTTTTTGTAAAGAGCGAATTTCTGCGGAACGAACGAAGCGAGTTCCGCAAAAGAAAGCGATTTACGAAAAATAGGGTTTTCAACGTGTTTCACACAATATTTTTCCTAATTTTGATATGTGATCCTTTTTAATTCAAGTTAAAAAAAATATATATTTACAAAAACTGAAGAACACGCTTTTAACGCACTAAAAATTGAAAAATAATGTGCTTTTTGGTTATGCATCTTTGAGAAACATAATACTTTCAGAGTAAGATCCCAGAGCTGGCAAATCTACCTCATTTCAGCAAAGTATGAATAGTGTGATATGTAGTTGACTATTCCACGCACCTTGGAATTTTCACAAAATCTGTCCAATCAGAAACCAAAGACAGCTTGTATTATCGCGAAAACACCAGCTGTCTTTCAATTCTGATTGGTCTATCAGCATCGTGTTTTCAACGACGTAACCATGGATACGGATCGCAATGCAAAGTTTGACAGTTTGACCAAAAATAATTGTAGCTGCAAACGTCAAAATTAGTCGCTTCGGTGCTACTAATAAACCAAAATATTGAAGAAAATATACCCAGTAACACAAAAAAATCAAAATCTTATATATAGAGACAATTTATGACTTTCTGTGGGGAACGCCACTACAAATTAGATGCAGAGAATAGCAACGAAAGATTAGCATTCATTCTGAGAGACTGGGCATTCAATATGCGGAAATTGATGGTAGTGATTACAAGGAGAGTGTTATTAAAACCATATGGAACACTACTGCAAAATGTTTATGAGTATCAGAGACATATTGATCCCTTCAAAGATATAATGTTCAAGGAGGCGAAGGCGGCTCGAGATAGTAAGAGAAAACTGTTGCAAGCTGTACCCGAAAAAAAAAAAAAAGTTTTGTCGCTATGACTTGAGACGAATATAGAAATATGTGCTTACAAACGGACGAAGACACGCCAGAGGGACTCCAAAAGGAGTTTTCTTACATAGCTGCAGTAGAACTAGCTTGGAGAGGTAACGAAGTAACTTTTTCCATGTTACATTTTTGGAAAAGGTAAAGAATATGAGATCACCCAGTATCTTCACGAAATTTTTACCGGTGCCTCAAAACATGGTAAAAACAGTAAAGCAATCGAAAATTTTGTGCGTAACTGATAATATTAGGAGATATGGGTTCCCGAAGGTCCATAAAGAGAGGTTATAGGATACCACTTTTGGAAATTATAAACTGATATTAACAATTTCTTTTTACACTAAAATAGTAACTGCACACAGGTTTTACCTTTCAGTAATATTAAAATCACATAATTTTTGATAAAGACATGAAAAAACTCCGATTACTTTTCTTATAATTTTACAGAAGAAATGTCAAAAATCAAATGTTATGATTATTCGAAACTTGATATGATATGCGACGTTGCCTTTGTCTCCAAAAGGGGGGAAGAAAATACTGAAATTCAATGCGTCATACATATTGAGCATATAAATGATAAGTATTACAGCATGAAATAACGATCTGATATCTGTGTTTAAAATGCAAAGTATATTTCACCACGCTTCTTGATAGTGATTATAATTTTGAAAATCAAGCATGATGTGCCGCATTTAGAAAGTTACCAAACATATAAAATAATGTGACTTCAGATTATTTTGTTTTAAGTAATTTTAAACTGAACCAAGAAACGCATTTGGATTGGATGTTTTCTTGTATGTACAAAAAAACATCCAATTAGTTTCTTACGTAAAAAGAAGGAACATAACCTAACCTAACTTGGCTAACCTTGTTACCCAAGTTGAATGCAATCTAATCAACCTTAAAGGCGACGCTTCGCTCCGCTCGCGAACTTTTCGTTCAAATCAATTTCTAACGTAAACAGAAGGAACACAACCTAACCTCAATTGGCTAACCTTGCTATCCAAGTTGAATGGAAGCTAATCAACCTTATAAAGCGACGCTTTGCTCCGCTCGCGAAAATTTCGATCCAATTCAATTGCGAAAATCCGGATTGGCCAAATTCACTTGAATAGTTGGCAACGTGGCATGTCCATGAAACGCCAAGATCAATGCAACCACCAATATTTGTTTCTTGACAGTTCATGTGGAAAATGTAATGAAACATAATCGGAGTTTTTTCATGTCTTTATTGATCATTAAGTGATTTTAATATTACGTTAAATGAGTGTACAGTTAATAGTTTAGTGCAAAAAGCCATTCTTTATATCAGTTTGCAGTTTCCAAAAGTGATATTCCACAACCTCTATTTATGGACCTTCTGGGGCCCATATATCCTAAAATTATCTTTTCCGCGCTAAATTTTCGATTGCTATACTGTTTTTATCGCCTCCTTAAGCTACTGTGAAAATTTCATGAAGATACTGGGTGATCTCATATTCTTAGCCTTTACTAATTTTTTTAAGGAAGAGACTGAGAACAAAGGCTGTTCAAGAATCAGAATTGCATATAACCCGATATTCTCCAAAACCCGCCAAGGTGGTGATAAAAACTGTGCAGATACTAAATGGCTTACTCCAAATAACGGTCATACTATTCAAAATTTTTACAATTTATGATAATTATAGTCGAGAATAATGTATTATGTCCGTGCTCATAAGAAATTATTTATTGTTATAGTTAACAAATAATAATTAAAACAAATTGTTTATAGTTACAAATAAATATTTCATGAATATAATTAAATTTGAATTATTTATTATTATTAAATTTCTTCCTCTCATTCTACCGACTTTGTTCGTGAAATAGTCTAATAAAATACCACTCGTGATTGAATTTATCTTATAAGTCTGTCTTTTATTTCTAAACTCAACTGAGTTGCTCAAAGAAAATACCACCCGTCCTGCGGACGCGTGGTGTTTTCAAGCAACTCAGTTTCGTTTAGGAATAAATCGACAGACTTTTCGCGAAAATTCAGTCATTAGTTGTATTACTACTGAGAACGTATGCGTACTTGCTAGCTTGAAAGCGGGGCCCTTTTACAGGCATCAGAAACAAAAGTATATACAAAACTTTCTTACTTACGTTATGGTAATACGTTTGGCAATTGATATCGTCCAGTTATACTCCAGTCATTTAAGCTTAAATTAGGTAAGAATCTCGGAATTCGAGATACCCAGCTGTGAGTCTGTAAATAGTTGTATATTGACACCCTAAAAGTTGTCTCAAAACCTACATATGGTAGGGTGTAAGCAACTATTAAATTTCAAGGTCAAAGTTCACAAAAATCGTTTTTTGCGCAGTTTTTGGAAATATCTCATTTCCTATGGGTTTTTTGCTATTTGTATTCATCATCAATACTGTAGAATACAAAATTCTCTACAAATTTTGTTTGAAAAAATTTTTTATACGGTGAACCGTTTTCGAGATAGAGGGCGGAGAGCGCGCGGTCACCGCATCACTTCAGGTCAACCGGTGCCTCCGGTCGAAAACGCGCCATATATAGTTGATGAACTATCAATAAATCAATGATTATAAATATTTGTCAATTTTTATTAACTATTATATTATATTTTATCATTTTTTTCCTAACTTATCCACTTTTTATTCAGTATTAATTTATTTAACAACACTTACCTGCCCATGTAATTGCAGAATTGTTAATGAAAATATAAGAATTATATTTGAATTTTAACCTAATTAATATTAATAACTTCTTACATGATGAAAAAAAAAACAAATAAATTATGAATTAATCTTTTTATTAAAAAATATCATTGAATATTTTTTTTTTATTGAAAGTAAAAAAATGGAATAAAGGGTACAAAAACTACAATTTATAATTTTAATCATCTTCTTCCTCTTCATCGTCGTCTTCTGGCTGCTGGTAAATTTCAAACTGGTCTTCATTATCGTCTTCAACGACATTTGTCTCAAGTTCTTCCATGATTTCGGGATCAAAGGTTCCATCTTCGTTAATGTCGCTCTGATATGGTAGAGCATTGAGACAAGCTTGCCCATTACATTGGCCACAAGCTAAAGAGCATTGCAAGCCCGCTTTCCTGCATCCGCATCGCGAACCACAACCACTTTTGCAGTTGCAGAAAATTGTATTTAGCAAATCTTCTGGAGCAGGTGGTAAAATTGTCATGATAGGCTCCAGAAAATCATTTCGCATTGCCCAACCCCATACCTGGGGTTCCAAATCATGTCCTAACCAAGTTTGAACTTGATAATATACACGGTTGAAATGTTGATGAGCAGCTGCACTTGTTGGTGGAATATTTGAAAGCTGCACAGGTTTATTAAGTTTTGTAGACTTGACGTAATGCGTATAACGAAGATGATCGAGACTTTTCACAGATTTTGGAGCATTATAGACTGCCAATAGTTCCACCCTCTAATAATCTCTGGGCCGAACAATTTTCTTCCTCAAATGCTGCAGCTAGTTCATCCAAATTTGTCAGTTTCTCAAAAACTTTTAAAAATGATTTTTTTCCCTTTTTAAAAAGCGCAGAAGTTGTGTCACAGCCACTTAATGCGTGCAGAAATAAAATATGTTTTTTGGAATGAGGATAATTATCAAAACTTTTAGTCGAGTATATCTCCGTTTTTACATTTCCTTTCCCAACTTTTTTAAAGAAAATTTCTTGTTCGTAAGACAGTGTACGCCCAATTAAAATGACAAGTAAATCAATATCTTGTCCTATTATAACTGCAGTTTTTTTAGACTTTGATTCTTCAATTGCAGTTTCAACAATAAGAACATCCGCATCATCTCTGGCTTGTTTAGTAGTAATATTTGCAGCTTGTAATTTTTCAATTAACATATCGTAACTATACAATACTATACAATACAAATGAACATCTGTCCCGACTGGCTATAAATAGAAAGGTCCGTAGTGTATAATAGGGGCCCGTATAATTCCCAGGTATAATTTTCGACGTAGTGGAAGAATTTTAAAATTTACAGATTTTAAAGAGGCACTAAATTATTTTCTATTCAAAATGTCATTAGTGTAAATGGGAATATAATTATATTATGATTTAAGTTTTTCTCTTAATTATTTTTTAATTTTAGTAAACGGTTATCAGTATTATTGAATAGATATAGATTTAATGCATGAAGAAAATGATAAAATATAATATTATAGTTAATAAAAATTGACAAATATTTATAATCATTGATTTATTGATAGTTCATCAACTATATATGGCGCGTTTTCGACCGGAGGCACCGGTTGACCTGAAGTGATGCGGTGACCGCGCGCTCTCCGCCCTCTATCTCGAAAACGGTTCACCGTATAAAAAATTTTTTCAAACAAAATTTGTGGAGAATTTTGTATTCTACAATATTGATGATGAATACAAATAGCAAAAAACCCATAGGAAATGAGATATTTCCAAAAAAAAGCGCAAAAAAACGATTTTTGTGACCTTTGACCTTGAAATTTAATAGTTGCTTACACCCTACCATATGTAGGTTTTGAGACAACTTTTAGGGTGTCAATATACAACTATTTACAGACTTACAGCTGGGTATCTCGAATTCCGAGGTGAACTTACTATAATGACTGGACTATTAGCCGAGCGGTCTAAGGCGCGACATCTGAGTTCTGCAAGTTTGCAAGGGTCCGAATCCCCACGCCTGACGATTTTTTTAATTTTTCACTTTGAAATTGAGAAGTGATTTAGTTTTGGGATGAATATTCAAATAAAAAAGAAACAAATCATTTCTCAATTTTGATGGGAAAAATAAAAAAAATATCGTCAGGCGCGGGGATTTGAACCCTAGCCAGTTTTTGATATCAGAGCTTAGATCTTGCGCCTTAGACCGCTTGGCCAACTGGATGATATTAATAGTCAAATGCATAACCATACTTCAACGTGAGTAAGAAAGTTGTTTATGTACTTTTATAGCTGCTACCCGTTAAAGGGCCCCTCTTCGAAGCTAGCAAGTATGCATACGTTCTTAACTCGCCGCCCTATTGTCGTCTAAACAACTACTGGACTATGTACAATTTGGTATTCGCTCTGGAACTTCTACAATTGACGCTCTATTGAAGGTGGTCAGAGGCATAGTGGATGGCCTTGAGAGAAAGGAACATGTTGCTATCACTCTGTGCGACCTCTCTAAGGCCTTCGACTGTGTCTCCCACGACATTCTTCTAGAAAAAATGCAATTTTATGGTGTTAGGGGAGTTGCTCTCGAAATTTCAAAACGTATCTATGCGAGAGAAAGCAAGTTGTATCTAAAAATAACCAATTATCAACATCAATGGCAGTAAGATACGGTGTACCCCAAGGTTTGGTACATGGCCCTCCCCTTTTCCTTATTTATGTGAATGATCTGAACTTCTTTTTGCAACCTCTAGAATGTATACAATACGCTGACGACACTTGATATCAAGGAACAAAGACGTCAGACAGTTGACTCAAGAATCCACGGTAGCTGTAGATGGCCTCCACCTGGTTCCTAACAAACATACTCAAAATCAATAGAGATAAAAATCAATATATAACTTTTTCTTCAAATATACATAACTCAGATAACTCCAGTGTTAAATTACTAGGTATAATCTTAGACGACAATCTTACATGGTCAGCTCATATTGAAGATCTCAGAGGAAAACTATCCTGAAGTTAATTTGCTTTCAGACAACTTCGTTGCATCATGAGCACAGATGCACTTATATAGACCTATTTTGCCCTATTTCACGCAAAATTAGAATATGGCCTCATTTTGTAGGGTAACTCGTCACACGCCATAAAAATGTTCATCCTACAGAAAAAAGCAATGGGAATAATATGCAACGCTGGGTTTAAAGATAGCTGTAAGCCTTTATTCATCAGAAATGGAGTGATGCCTCTTCTAACGGTTTATATTCACAGAACTCTTTTAGAAATCCACCAACATGAAGATAATTATTTCGAACCCTCAGAAATTCACGCGCACAGTACTAGAAACTGTAATCGGCTTGTCAAACCCCGTTTCAGACTCAGCAAGTGTCAGAGAAACTCTCTCAACTTGGATCTTCATAATCACATACCAGAAGAGTTAACAATGTTTTTGAAAATAAACTCAGAACCTTTTTATTGCGATACTGTTTTTATAGTGTTGAAGAATTCATGAAAACGCCTGTTTCTCAAAAACATCCATAACACTTTGTTTTTTTAAATTTTGTATATATATGTTTTAAAAGTATGGTTTTCTTGTTAATTCGTTTTTTTACCATGTGATTGTTCTTATAATTTATTGTCGTTTGTATTTGAATTTTGTTTATCTCGTCGGAAAATACTTGTTGACTATATGTTTTTGTGTATTTTTTTTTAGACTACACTTTTCAGACTTAGGTCTCATTTCTTTTTTTTTCTTCTGACTTGCAGCAAACAATTGTAATTGTATACGTTGTTAAATAAATCTATCTATCAAATCACACTACTCATACTCAAAATTTCAGCTTTGCTAAAATGACGTAGGTTCTTTACTAAATATTTCGAAATGTGAAATAGGTAATTTTTCGAAAAGAGGTCTACAAAGTAGATTTCTTTTGAATAACTCGGCAACGCCGCAACGGAATTCAAAATTGAAAAAATGGTTGAGCAGCCAATGGAACACCCGATCGGAATATATGAAAATATACCGGGTGTTTCATTTGAAAAAGAACAACTTTGAATGAAAATTATGTATGAATGAAAATTGTTTTAGAAGGTGGTCTTAGATGGTCTCTTTGACAAAAAAATATAAGAATTCGAAATAGTGATACATTAAGGAGCAATAAACCACGGGAATCCTGTTGACTCACCCTGTATACAGTTAGAGCCAAAAAACATCAACAGTTTTTTGTACCTAACACGTTGCTGTTGTCAGCTAAACAAATAAAGAAAAATTCAGCAGATTATTATGAGAACATGACTGCACCTTCATTCAAAAAATGGTTCAGGGAACAATTGTTTCCTATTATAACACTAAATTCTGTGATTGTGATGGATAATGCGTAGTACCACCTACGTCAACAGGTGAAAATACCGCCGAAAGCGATAAAAAAAGTACATTCAGAAATTGTGGCTTTTACAAATTCGAATATTCCACAAAAGTCCACGAAGCAGGTATTACTAGAAATTAATAAAAATTAAAAATTTTGAAAAAGAATATGTTATTGACGAACTTTGTGAAAACTCTGGCCATACACTGCTGAGGTTACCTCCTTATTATGGTGTTTTTCACCCTATAGAATTGGTAGTAGAGAAAAACGAATTATGAAAACCCAATCAATGTCCAAATCTAAGAGGATAAATAGTAGAATACGTTAGGGAAACCTCATGTGAAGAATATAAAGATCTTCGGACAGAATCGCTTCACATGTGAATATTTTCATTTGCCATCCATCCAACTTGAATCATAAGCTTGAATTGACATGAGAATCATGTTACTTGGCCACATTCAGAGTACCCATATGAAAGGTAGCTTTGTGAACCTTTTTGTCAGTGCTAACTCACACAAACGACTATTTTTATATATTCGATAAATAGGTTATCCACTGAGAGTCTCCTAGTCTATAATCATACAATCTTCAGATATCATTCCCATTAGCTCATTGCATCATTCATTTAGAATCCACATACTTCAACTACGTTCTCTACACATTTAACACACCAATTTGTTATAATTTTTTTTCCGAAAATGGTCGCCATATGTCTTTCTATGGACTTGGAGCATGGGGAGGGAGTTTGAGGTGCAGCGTCGCAGACAGTATCACTTATCCTTATCCCCATTTACCGCTGTGATAAAAAGGATGTCTACAAAGTTTTGGCTTCAAAGCGCATTTATTGTCTCAAATAGGCTGTTTTAAATAACTAATGTTGAAAACATGAAGTATACAAATTTCAAAACGATTAGTGTTTTGGAGAAAAGTTAAAATTTTAAAGAAAATATTTTTGTCATGAGCAAAGACTCCCAATGAAGATTTTTTAAATGAAATATGCTCAGTCCAACTAATGCGGATCAATGATAAATATTGGCGAAATATGCTAAATTGTCGCTATTTTTGACCCACCCTGTATAATAGGTGGCTTCTTTCGTCTTAACGACCGACTGACATGTCATTGGACTTCCTTCAAACCAGCAATGCTATTATTTAGTTACTAATCATCTAAAAAGTAATATTCTTGGATATGTACAACAGTCATTTTTATGATTTAAAAAAATTCATATCTCCGAAACTAGACAATGGAACTAATTCAAACTTGCACGTGTAAAAATTGGCTGAGAGTCATTTTCCCATGTATTAAGTGCGGGATTCTTTGAACTATTGCACTTTAAAAACACTCTATCACAGTGATAAATACGGATATTTTGCGCTATCTGGAGTAAGTCGCCCGATTCGGCCACTGCGGCGCCACTTACAAAGGTGCTCCAAAGTCCATGGGTTCATTCGGAAATATATTTCCGCTTCATCGCTGTATATTATTTGTATGGAAAATATCATCATTCAGGTGGTACTTGATGTATTTGGCAAAAAACACAACGATTCAAGAAAGTATTCGCAGAGAACTGAAAGATATCTTGCAAGGTCGTGCTCCCACCTTGGAAGACAAACCACATCTTCCTCTAACAGAAGCATCCATTTGTGAAGCCCAACGTATCAGATCCGTAGTACCTGTTGGAATTCCACACGGTACTACAGAAGAGTTGGTTATCGACAGCTACAAGATTCCCAAAGGAACTATGATAGTACCGTTACAGTGGGCAATTCATATGGATGACAGTGCATGGAAAGATGCTGAAAAGTTTGATCCTCAGAGGTTTCTGGACGATGAAGGCAAAGTTACAAAAAATCAGCATTTCATGCCTTTTCAAACAGGTGAGGTTGAACACTCTTATATATTCGTTTTTTGGACTATTCGTGGCGAAGACACTCAAATTCCAAATATATATATATATATATATTGTTATGTTATGTTATGCCAGTTATAAGTTTTAAAAGGAAAAAACCCACAAAAAGAATAATTACTAAATAGTTATTAGTTTCAAGAGATAATTTTTACATGAGTTTGGAAGTTCTATTTATTTGTAAGCCTATGTATAATATGGATAGATAAAAATGTCAAAATACTATAACACAATCAATTTCATACACTGTCATAATGATTATAACCCATAATTGGTAAAAAGACAACAAAAAGTCTAGATTTACAAAATTTTCATGAATAAAAAGTGATCAACACATTTATAAATTTGAAACATACAGTATATGAAATTGTAGATAACTAAAAGTAACCAATGGTAGAACAGCAAACTTCTTGATGACAATAGCCAATCAGGGAATAGATGGTCATATGGAGAATTGGAAATTGTGAGAGAATAACAACGGGGTGATGTCATAAGCAATTATTATTGAAATTTGTACATAGGAATAAGAATGGAAAAATAGTTGTATATATAAGTTATGAAAAATAAACCCAAACAGTAAAAATGTGACGATATAGTGCGGAATTCAAAAATTCGAATCAGGGGGAAGAAAAAAGAAATGGTATCCTAGGGAGCAACAAACAAAGCCAGGAGATCGAAAATAAATTTACAAGGGATGCCACGTAACATTTTGGGAGAAACAAAAATGAAATACTTCCAACATTAGAAGAAGAAAACCAAAACATATCCAAGTGTCCAAAGCTGATTTCTGCATCTGTATGGTTCCTGATTTATGGTATTGGAGTTCCTGATACCGCTTGGAGTGGGAAGGGATCCAGTTTCAGGGCATATCTTGAACACCGACATTTCCAGCCAGGTATAAAAACTTTAATAGTGCACATCCGGTCCTGAACAATTTCACAAATAACGTATTTCACATCTGAAGAACTTTATTTCACTTTATTTTGAACTAGTACAGAAAAATTCACTCTCAAGGAAAAAGTCAGGTTCTGTCTATCTATCCAAGATTTGATTTTAATGATTATCCGTGAATATTTGTAGATTCACATTAGTATAAGTTATTTCTTGTAGGCCAGGTAAAATTAAGTCTTCCTGAATGAAGGAAATAATTGCTTTTTGATACTTTGTTTTTTGTTTTCCTACAATGATCAACAATCATACTTATGACCATTGAATAAACTGAATAGAAATTGACACAACTATTATTATTCAATTTATCAATACATAACAAATTGGCACCCAAAGTGTGGGGTGAAATAATAACAAAATAATTTGTTATATTCTCATTACATAACAAATAGCGCCCAACGCGGTTCAAAAATATATTAATAATAATAATAATGAATAATTCGTTATATCATCATAACATTACAATATATATATATATATATATATATATATATATATATATATATATTTCTTTCTGACCACTGAATTGATTTTCGAGCAAACTGGTTTGATGTCTGAGTTTGGTCATGTAGGTCGTATTGTATCAGAATGAACAATGTCAAAACATAACACGGTCAGAAAGTAACAACTTCAAAACATAACAGGAGCAGAATCGGAAAACGTCAAGAACGCATTTCATCAGAATTAACAACAGCAGAAAGAACTTCATCAGAATGAATTTGTATCATTGTCAGAAACGGACATTATCAGAACGTACTTTTATCAGAACTGAACTTTATCAGAATTATCACAATCAGAACCGGACATCATCAGAATCGAACATTGTCAGAACCGGACATTATCAGAACGAACTTCTGTCAGAACTGAACTTCATCAGAATTAACACAATCAGAACCGGACATCATCAGAATCGAACATTGTCAGAACCGGACATTATCAGAACCATACATTATTAGAAACGCACATTATCAGAACAGTACATTATCAGAAACGGACAATATCAGAATCAATTCGCATTGTCATTCGGAATTCAAACGACAAACATTAGTTTCACTACTTCGTCATAGATGGTGTTATTTCTTCAATAAATCAGAAAATAATTCATCATAACTGTGGTACAGGGAATTCATCATGAAATCACATATGATATTTCGCATATAGCATCATTGATCATTTAAAGCAACTTTTTTCTATCAGAAAAATGATTTTCCGTTGTGGAAGGTGCGTTAGAGTAAACAGTAAAAGTTTGTGGTAAACTTACGTGTGAATATATAGCTAGTTTCAGAATCGAGACAGTGTTGCAAAAAAGGAACCTAGCAAAAAATTAAAAATTAAACAACAGATAAACATCATTCAAAATTTGTACAAGTAGGTTTTTATAATGATTGAATACAAATTCATTGGACACAATTCAGTTCACAATGGAGAATTGAATAAGGTGACTGCTAAGTGGAAAATTCATTTCTTTTGCAACATATGACCTAACACACTGTTGAATGTATATATGTATGTGTGCATCAAATTTTGAAAGTGAATATTGACCCACTTTTAGTCGTTTCATCACTTACTAATTTAAAAAAATGAGATCCAATCTTAAAATAAATATACTCTCAAAATATCCAATTTCATTATACACTCAAGAAGTCGAAGCAGCTTCAAGCGCATTCGTTTATGCAGTATTTTCCATGAATCAATATTTTTTGTCCAACCATGTAGATACATTGGGAAATGTAATCTAGGTATAATCTAGGTATAATCTCCATCAAAAATGAGACTAGGAGTCACAATCAGAGGATATTCGAGTATGAAGAAGCTCGTGAATATTCTCTCGTTAGGGTTGTGATTGATTATGATATCGATTCTGATGCAATTTCATTCTGATGGAGTTTTTTCTGATGTTGTTAATTCTGATCAAATACGTTTCTGATGTTTTCCGATTCTGATACTGTTATGTTTTGACGTTGTTATTTCTTAGCTTTGTGCGCTCTGACAGTTTTATTTTCTGATCATTTACGGGCAATATTTGGTCATGATAGAAGAAATGAGTTAATGATTTCATTATGAGAAACAGGAGTGCCTCTGGGTTGAAAACTGTTCTCCAACACTCAAGCTTTAGTCTGGCTGGCGAGTCCCGCCAAATCAATTAAGTCAAAGTTTTTCCAAAATCCAACGTACTTTGAAAAATAACAATTACAAACCATATAAAATTTTATCCGTAGATGATTCAAAATTTGAATTAAGATCTCTATTATTTAACTAAAATATTATGGACTGATGAGTCATCCTTTTCTACGGCAGGAGTTTTCAATTGGAAAAATCGAAGGTCGTGGGAAAAAAGGCAACAGAAAAAGATTAGTAAAATAAATAAAGAAAACAGGAAGAAAAACTGTTAACGTTTGATGCGGAATTTTCAGAAATAAAATTGTTGGCCCCATATTTTATGATTATACAGTATCATGCATAAAGTTCGCAGCACATGGAAAACTTTTTTATTATTAATTTCTCAAAAAAATAATCCGTGATGAAAACCTCTGCTCCATCCCAAACCTGAAATGCAAACACCAAAATTGTGTTTTATACAACCCTATACGAGGGAGATAGAAAAGTATGCTTTGTTTACAAAATAATATGATCCCATCACTTTATTTCTCACGGTAGAATTCAAATTCATGGGGAAACATTGTTTAGAATCGAATATTGATCCAGAAATTCGAATCATAGCCACCTATGACCAATTTCATATTTCAACTTTTTTTCCCATTTTTTCCTCATCGCCCTGTACAACATAAGGACTATTATGCTGGACGAATGGTATATTGTTAGATATGATAATATCACTCTCTAAATGTTTTCTCATTTCTTCCTCCCATCGGAAAATCACATTAATTGAATTAGTAAATAAAACTGAATTGTCTCCAAGGTATGATGCCAGAATGAAAATGAATTTATTCTCACACTACGATCAACATTTTTTGAGACGATCAGGAATTGTAAAATAAGACAATTTTTGTATAGTTTTTTTTTCAAGCAAGATATTAGAATGCATCTACAATATTTTAATGAATTTTTTGCAGCATTCAACGTACAAAATGGAGGTTTTAATCCACTCGTAAAATTTATTCACGTATTATTTTTGAATTTCGAAATATCGTAAGTTGTTACATTCGACTTCGATAGCAATACCCAGCTTCCATAGTTTTGTTCTTTGAATTTTACTGTCAATGATTGAGATACAGAACATTTGCCGATCACAGTTGGCTTTGAAAACAAATTCATTTCTAATTGTAAACAAACCATTTTTGACGCATCAAGAATAACTCACAAATCTATAGAGTAATTTCAGTAGTTTTTCAATTCAATCATGGCTGCTCGACTAAGTATACAGGAGAGAGTGGAGATTGTAATGATACATGTAGAGACACTGCCAATATTTTTAATGAAAGACATCCAGGTGAAAACGTTCATAAATCGACAATTACAAGAATTTTAAAAACATTCAGGGTATATGGATCGGTTTCGAAAAAACATAACACCGATAACTGAAAATGAAGAAACTGTTATGAATATTATGCTGTCTACGATTGAAAATCCAAGAATGTCATTATCGCAAGGAGGAGAAAATCTTGGTATATCTGATCGATCAATGAGAAGAGTTCTAGGTAATAATAAATTCAAACCGTGTAAACCAAAGTTCATACACACTTTGAAACCGAGAGATCCGGATAATCGCTTGGATTTCTGTTTCTGGTTTCAGTCTATGATGGAAGATAATAGACAGTTTTCGAAAAACATTCTTTCTCAGTGACGAGTCAACCTTCACATCAACTGGGGTAGTCAGCTCCCAGAATTGCAGGTGGTGGGCAGATAATAATCCCCATTTTAGGATACAATGTTACTTCAAAGTTAACGTCTGGTGCGGAATTCTCAATGACATTATTGTTGGACCAGGATTTTTCAGACAACCCCTGAATTCTGCAAGTTATTTAAGAATGCTGCAGTCGTTTCTCTCCGATAATTCAGATAATATTCCTCCGGACATGAGAGCTGGAATGTATTTTCAACAAGACTGTGCATCCATTCATTCTACGCTAGAAGGCAGAAGGTGGTTAAACGGAACATTTCCAAATCGATGGATTGGAAGATATTCCAATAACGCTTGGCCCGCCCGGTCACCGGACCTCACTCCTTTGGATTTCTTCTTATGGGGATATCTCAAACAGAAGGTATATTCAAGAAGACCATTTCAAAATATACGTCATTCGGAAAATACTATCAGGGATTGTATTCGGGGAATAGCTCCCCAGATACTGAGAAATGTTCATGATGCAATGCACCGCCGTACTATGCAGTGTATTGAGAATGGAGGACTACACGTAGAATAAAGCATAGGACATATTTGTTTCAAAAAATGTTATTTGTATTGTGAAAATAAATTAATTGGCATTCTGGCATCATACCTTGGAGACAATTCAGTTTTAATTACTATTTGCAGCAAGATTTTGTGAAATTTCATCACATAATTCAATTAATGTGATTTTCCGATGGAAGGGAGAAATGAGAAAACATTCAGAGAGTCATATCAAAATAGCATAATATTCCTTATGTTGTACAGGGCGATGAGGAAAAAATGAGAAAAAAGTTGATATATGAAATTGGTTATAGGTGGCTATGATTCGAACTTCTGGATCAACATTCGATTTTGAATAATATTTCCCTATGAATTTGAATTCTACCGTGAGAAATAAAGTGATGGGATCATATTATTTTGAAAACAAAGTATGCTTTTCTATCTCCCTCGTATGGGGTCGTCTAAAATTCAATTTTGGTGTTTGGAATTCAGGTTTGGGATGAAGCAGAGGTTTTTATCACGGATTATTTTTTTTGAGAAATCAATAATAGAAAAGTTTTCTATATGCTGCGAACTTTTTGCCGGACACTGTATATTAACATGATTTGAATGTAAGATGCGGCAACCCCGCATATTGTCCTACCCGTTCAAGAAAATTTGAATAATCTATTTCCAATATGGTTAGCAAATAATGGAAGTTTTAAATGGCCACCTCACAGTCCGGACTTGACCCCTATGGATTCATTTTTCTGGGGATTTGGCATTGTTAATAATAATAATATTCAACTCATTGAAGACACGATTCGACTTGAAATAGAGAATCTGAATGTCAATAATTTCCAATGCTCATATAAATATAAGAATACGTTATCAATTATGCGTTGACAATAATAGTGGACACATTGAACATCTTTCATGAGTTATCATGTTATTTAAATTTCCTAAACAAATCTTTGTTATCTATTTTTGTATAAATATTTGAACTTATTTTCCTCACTGTAAATTATTTTGATTATTCCATTAAAGAAATGTGACTAAACAAACATAATATAGTTATAGTAATAATAATAGTAATAAAAAGTAGTCATTTTATTCAGGGTATCCCATTTAAAAATGTATATTTTTTATCCCTTGGAATCTTCACGCTACTGTATTTTTGCTAGCATTCCATCGTAATTCAGTCATAACCACATAACTTGTACACTTAACTTTTTTTTCTATAGGCAATAATAACGAGGATAAGGGATGGGTAATCTATAGTGAATAACTCGCTACCAATAAATTTTGAACTTCGGAAAAGATGGGACTGGAGTTTTCTGAAAGAATTTTAATCATTTTTTTGCTACTACAGCTTTGAAACGACATCGAAATATACCACTCGCCCAGGCACAAATTTTGGAACTGATCTATGTGCCTGTTTTCATGCTTTGGATATTGAACTGAATTTACGCTCATTTATTTTTCAGGAAAACGAATGTGTGTCGGCGATGAACTAGCAAAAATGTTATTGTTTTTGTTTGGGTCTACTATCGTTCAGAACTTCACTTTTATTTTGGAAAATGAGAATGTTGATTTTTCAGGAGACTGTGGTATAACATTAACACCTAAACCACATAAAATAAAATTTTCAAAAGTAAGGGATTGAAAAAATTGTTTACTGTCTATGAACTATTTTCAATGTTATTGAAATATATCACCAATATTAGTGCCATCAATAAATACTTTGGACCGAAACTGACCTGTTTTTATTTTTGAATCCCATTTGAAACTACTAGAAATCATATGACTAAAAAATCCGTCCAATACTCGAGTGAATTTTTCGATGAAAATTCCAAAAGTCCTGCAAACTCAAAATCTAAAACAATGTTTTTGACAAGAATTTTAATTTGCAACCTCTTGCGTCAAACGGAAAATATATTTTTTCATTAAATTTTTTTTTTTTTTATTGAAATAAGTATCGAAATTAGTACAAAAGTTTCAAATGATGGTTGCAAGTAGATATATCCTGACGTAGAATGTTTTCATTAATTTGCAATCTCGTCTGTAACACGGAAATGAGGGTAAAATCAAAAGAAAAATATTTTCGTATTTGTACTATAGCAAAAAAAGCAAAAGTTTTGCGAATCGGGCAGACAACTCATTTTACCAATTGGTGGCATGATGATTTGCAAACTGTGTTACAATGCGGAACATTGGGAATTAAAAAAATATTTGTTTCTGCAACACCTGTGTTATCTTAATAATAAAGATCTTTATATACCTAATAAATGACATTCATTGTGTTACCAAGTTAACTATTGACCAAGAAGACGCTCGTCAACGGTAGGTGAAATCATCCAATGTTGAAAGCTAACGTTTTCGATATGAATTCAAAACATATTACAATTAGAAATTTGCATAAAAAATTACGTACGAGTACGTTTGATGGAGAATCGAGAATCTCTCGACACGTTTTCACAATTTTGTTGATTCATTAAAAAATGCAGGAAATATTGAGATTTAAAAAACACTCGTACAGTTGTACATCAGTACGATACCTACAACTGTGTTTCGTCACAGTGTTCTGTTTACAGAGTAAGAATGCACAGCAGTTTAGTAACATGATTTATTATCAGAATAACAGAAGACTGACAATTGTATTTTTATGACAGACAACTATTTAACTAACCAAAAACAATGCACATTCATCTAATAGTCCTGGAGCTACAACTGCAATAGAATTGCCTACCAACATGTTTTTGCCTCTTTATTTTGATTTTTTTTATAAATCAAGAAAATGATTCTTACGTGTCGATTATATTTCAGTCCTCCATTCGGATTCAATAGAATTTTTCATGTGAAACCACAATTGGAGTAAAAATGTCGAGTGGAAAAGTAAATTATAATTTTATTCAGTTCAAGAAATACATATCTGTAAAAATAAAATTTGAGATGTTATATCGATTTAATAAATTTTTATTTTTCAGCAACGTAATGCTTGTAAATTTTTCATCTGCATTGCATGTTGCTTGAACATTTATAAAAGCGTATCCTTGTCCACAAAACCTTAGCATCATTCATTTCAGCGGGTGTTGCTGGAAAATGAATCCACTCATCAACTCTCGCTATAATGACAGAAATGACAGAAGATTTTTCTAGAGAATCACAAAAATATTTGGACCTACCATCTTTGGACTGGGAGCAATCTAGATTCTGGTAAAACTTTGACTGGCTCTATACTGTCAATGTTGGTATTTTATCTCATCATCAGAAATAAAACAAAAATTTGAGGTTTTCAACGAGAATTTCATTTGGTTCGACGAAATATTATGTTGCCATATTTCTTTGATTTTAATATTAATATTTCGTGATTTATTGTTTCGAATGCCTTTTTTATATCAATAAATATTACACATATTCCAATTCAAGGTTTGTCTAAGGCAATTTTTCAAACTGAATAGTATTGAAACATTGATGAAAAGGCTATATGCTGCTACAGAATAACAAAAAAAAGGACTCGCCATCGCCAAGGGGAATTTTTGTCAAACTTGTTTTACGTTTGGAGAAGGAAGAAATTATGGCTGCGAAGAGAGAAAGGCCTTCGATCTCTATACAATGAGTCGCCACTCATTGTCCCAAAAAGCCCAAGTCTCATGAGGGAAAACCAAATGCTATTCAAGAGATGCCGGGAATTCAAAAAAGAAAACAAAATACGTTTTCCATGGGTGAAGAACGGAAAATCTTCATGAGGAAAACAGAAGGTCGAAAAGTGTTTGTTATAAGTTCCATAAACAGTCTTAGTGATGTGCATTAGTTCTAAGAAAAATAAGTTAACAGTGTTCTACCAGAATGTACAAGGATCAAATACAAAGCTCAATGAGTTCAAAATGAATATAAGGATTCCCATCTATGATGTAATAATAATGACGGAGACATCAACGAATGTTCCTTTATCTCAGATCGAAAATAAAAAAAGACGTTCAGTTGGCTTAGAAGGAGTACATAGGAAAAACCGAAACAGAAGTAACTGAAAACCCCTGCCACGTTTGGCAGCATATGAACCGAATAAAAAATAATTCTGGAGAATCAAATTCTTTAAATCACAACGGGGATCAAATTACAGGTAATGATCAGATTGCAAATGCCTTCGCGGAATCCTTCAAAAGTTTGTACTCAGAAACCGAAGCCACTTACAAACTATCCTACAACCCTATCGATATGCATTCGAATCACTCCTTGGAATTAAAAAACTTCAATATCAAAGATATACAGGAAGCAATAACAAAAAAATTGGCAGGCCCCGACAATATACCACCATACATATTCAAAGGGTATGCTGAGTACTCCCCCCTCAAAAGAATAATTAATTCAATATTACAAACTGGGGTTTACCCCAAGCTGTGGAAATGCACGAAAGTTTGTCCTATACCTAAAGGAGCAAATAAAAACGATATTTCGATCATCGGCCTATTGTTATTATACGTGCTCCCAGTAAAATCTTTGAAAATATACATTCTCAAAAATTTAAACATATGTGATGAGCGCATTGTTTCATGGATAGAAAATCCACACTAACTAACTTAATGATATTTTCCCAATATTAGAAACGATACGGCAACAATAAAAGCCAAATAGACGTGGTATATACGGATTTCACGAAGGCATTTGACAAAGTAGACCATGCTATACTGCTTTATATACTATGTAACTTAGGAATCTCAGACAATATCATGATGATTATAACGTCCTATTTAAAAAGACGAAAACAATATATCGTATCTTCAGATACCTTTCCTACATTTTCAGGTGTGCTAAAAGGCTCGAACCTAGGTCCTCTTTTCTTCCTCTGCATGATAAATGACCTCCCAACCGTAACATCGAATTCATATTCCCAGCTATTCGCAGGGGACATCGAGATATACAGAGAAATAAAAGATATGATGACTGCTTCCTTCTTCAGAGGGACTTGGATAACATTCACTCGTGGTCAATCGACAACAAGCCATCATTCAATGTATCGAAATTCTTCTATCTCACATTCACCAAAAGGAGAGAAACAATTTCCTACAACTATCATATCAATCTTAATACGGTAACAAAAGAAGCAGAAGCCAAAGATTTGGGAGTAATATTTGATAAGAAACTAACTTTCAATAGCCACATTCGAAATACTATAAATAGAGCTAATAGACTACCGTATAACGTATTTGTAAGAATAATTTTAGAATATGCATCAATAACCTGGTCACCATTTCATTCAGAGGCAAAAATTTAAATAGAAAAAGTCCAAAAAAGATTTTTGAGATACTTATATTACAAAAAGCATGGTGTATGTTATTTTGATATACCCTACGTTACACTTTCGTATACTTATCTTTCCAAAAACTAGTATCATTATAGTAGGTCATTTATTAATATACAGGGTGTAACTGAATAAGTGTAAAACATTTAAGGAGGTGATTCCTCATCGAAAAAAAGATAGGATCTTTCATATAAAGAAACTTCATTGGAGCATCCCTTGTTAAGATACAGCCCCTTAAAGGGGGTACATAAAATTTGTATAACAATTTTTTTCACAAGCACTGAAAAAGTTACAATATTGAAATTAACCTGACGTTTTGTACTACCAAAAGACACTTAGCCAGTAATTTATTTGGTTTACCCCATGGTTGTAAGGGGTGAAAAACGCAACCCCTAAAATTTATTTCCAATGTAACTTTTTGTCTTATTATTTCCGATAGCCTGTTTCATTCTAAACAAAAAATGTCTCTTGGGTTTTTTGCCCAAAATAAACCAGTAAGCAGCAAAACATTATTTTACGAACAACTACAGAGATACATCGTCATAAATGCGAACTGGATTTATTGTTATTTTGTAGTTAGTACCTGCATTAAACGATTAGAGGGTAATAAACAAAACTAAGTTATTAATAACAAAACACACAACATGTAGAAATCATAGTGAATGTTCAATATGTCTACCTTCAAACATTACGCATGCGTCTAGACGTCGGCGCATTGAGCCACGTATTCGCTCAAATATTCCTGGAGTCTCTCTGATTACCCTGCACGCATCGATGATGCGGTTTCTTAAGTCCTCTACATCGCGAACAGGAGTACGATATACCAAATGCTGTGAATGGCCCCACATAGAAATCGAGAGGATTGAGATCCGGGGATCGAGCGGGCCATTTATGTGGTCCTCCTCGACCTATCCACTGATTTGCATATGTTTGTGTTGAATGTTGACGTGCTACTTGACTAAAATGGGCGGGAGCCCCATCATGCCTAATAATCATATCCCTTCTGACGTCCAAAGGAACTTCCTCCAGCAGTACTGGATGCACTTCTCTTAAAAATTGAACGTATGCCTCACCATTTAATCGAGGAGGTAGAAAATGAGGCCCAATTAAATCATCCCCAATAACTCCGAGCACACGTTAAGAGAAAACTGTTCTTGATGGCTAGTTTCGACAATAGCGTGAGGGTTTTCATCAGCCCATATGTGGTAATTATGAAAATTAATAATCTTGTCCCGAGAAAAACTACATTCGTCTGTGAATTCTATCGTCTTCAGAAAGTCACAATTTCTTCTAATCATTTCCAGCATCCAATTGCAAAATTCAAGACGGTTCGGAAAGTCTCGCGGTAACAGTGCCTGTACTCGTTGCAGATGGTAAGGGTATAAGAGTTGTTCCTTTAAAATTCGAAATACCGTCATATGATCAACATTTAGCTGGAAAGCAATCTTTCTAGTACTGGTAGTAGGTTGTTCTCCAATCAAATTAAGTACTGCTTCCTCAAGCTGTGGTGTTCGTATTTCTCGATGGCGACCACAATCCTGCGTTCTTTTGTCGAATGAACCATATTCTCGTAATCGTTGATGAAGTCGAGCAAATATTCTATGTGAAGGATGCTGCCGTTGAGGATACATTTCAGCATATCTTCTAGAAGCTTCTAACCCATTCCCGCGACAAACCGTAAACGTAATGCATATCAGCCATTTCCTCATTTGTGTATGCCATTTTATTAACAAAGTGAATTATTAAAGTAACAAATTAAGAACAGAACAACAACACACAATTAGTATTAATTCAATTTCGAAAATTCCCAAACTGACAGCGTCATACCAATTTAATTGTCACTATCGCTAATAGCGACCTACTAGATAGATTAGTTTCGTATTTTCGCATTTATGACGATGTATCTCTGTAGTTGTTCGTAAAATAATGTTTTGCTGCTTACTGGTTTATTTTGGGCAAAAAACCCAAGAGACATTTTTTGTTTAGAATGAAACAGGCTATCGGAAATAAATTTTTAAATGGTAAACAAATAATAAGACAAAAAGTTACATTGGAAATAAATTTTAGGGTTGCGTTTTCACCCCTTACAACCATGGGGTAAACCAAATAAATTACTGGCTAAGTGTCTTTTGGTAGTACAAAACGTCAGGTTAATTTCAATATTGTAACTTTTTCAGTGCTTGTGAAAAAAATTGTTATACAAATTTTATGTACCCCCTTTAAGGGGCTGTATCTTAACAAGGGATGCTCCAATGAAGTTTCTTTATATGAAAGATCCTATCTTTTTTTCGATGAGGAATCACCTCCTTAAATGTTTTACACTTATTCAGTTACACCCTGTATAGGTTCATAAATGGGCAACTTAACCGCTCCCGATTATTGGGTCGCATATAATAGTAGAAACACCAACACAGCACTACATGTTTCAACACCCCACTCAAATTTGGATAAACTCCCCATATACAGAATCTGTCAGGCTGCCAATCAATATCCCAAAAATGTAGATCTCTTCTTTTGCAATTATTATAATTTTAAAAAGCAGCTCAATAATCTTATGTTGTACTAACTGAACTACTGGGAAGGCCAACATCCAAAGGCATGCATTGCTTAGGATATGCCGATGATATTGCAATCATTGCAAAAGGCAAATTTGCAGAAACCGTTTCGAAGCAAACACAGACTGCTCTAAACTCAATAAATAAGTGATGTCAGGAGGAGAAACTAACGGTAAACCCTCAAAAAACCAGAGTAGTTGCATTTACGAAGAAGAGAGTACTGAGAGGACTCAAGCCACAAGTTCTGAACGGGGTAGAAATTCCAATTGCACAAGAAGCAAAATACTTGGGAGACATCTTTCCCCATAAGCTCACATGGAATCATTACCTACAAAAAATAATTCAAAAAAGCGCGGTAGCCCTCAACCTATGCAGAAGAATGTGTGGAGAAAACTGGGGGCTACAACCGAACATGATAATTTGGCTATATATCAGGGTCATCAGACCCATGATAGGATACGGTTAGGTGACATGGTGGCCAAAGACTCAGCACACTGGGGTGATCCGAAGGCTAAGCGGCATCCAAAGGCAAGCCTGTCACGGTAGCTATGAGGACCACCCCAACAGCCGCCTCAGAAGTCTTACTGAACTTACCACCACTTCATGTGTGTGCCAGGTCAGTCGCCAGTAGACTGGCCAGAGGGCAAGCGCCCATAAGTATACTGCCCGGCAAAGTGTATAACGATCTATGCAAAGAGTTGGAAACCGACCCCATGATGGGAATGCCATCGGACGAGATGCTTCCCAAGTATAACTTCGAAGAAAACATCAAAACAGTCATAGCAGACAGAGAGGCGGGGAAGGATGGACTTCCAATTGATGCACAGACGGTTCTAAAATTAAAGACGGTGTAGGAGCAGGAATATATTCAGCCAAGCCAAAGACAGGAGTCTCACTGAGCTTAGGCAAACATGTGAGGATATTCCAGGCAGCAAGTTGCAGCAATACACCACTGCCCAGAGGAGTTACTAAGGCAAGAGTTTGAGGAAAAGACTATTGCCATATACTCTGACAGCCAAGCTCCGTGCAAGTTAACTTGAAACTTGTCTGGGACTGCTTGGAAGCCCTGCAAAGGGTGGGCGGTCAAAACAGACTATCTCTGGTTTAGATGCCAGGCTACAAGGGTAACGAAGAGGCAGATTCATTACCACGACGTGTCCCAATGGACCCAGAACCTTTTTGAGGCACAGCTAAAGTTATCCTGCCTGAGCAATTCGGGTTCAGGAGAGGTCATTCGACGACATCTCAAGTAGTACGAGTTGTTCACGGGGTGAAAGAAGCCTTCCATAGAGACCACAACACGGTTATGGTCCTGTTGGACATGCAGAAAGCCTTCGATACTGTCTGGACAGAAGGATTAATTACAAAAATGGCAGAGGCACGCATGCCTTTCTACCTCATGAAAATCATAGAGTCCTACCTGACGGGGCGGACTTTTAGGGTCAATGTGAACGGCACAAGTTCGCCAGAGCACACGGTCGGAGCGATGGTCCCGCAGGGGTCTTCTTTGTCACCAATCCTGTATTCGCTGAATACACATGATTTTCCGACCTTCGCTCGGACGAGTACGGCTATGTTCGCGGATGATACCGCGATCTATGCCCTCTCGTTCTATAGCGCAGTGGCTGCAAAACAGCTCCAGATTCATCTGGATCGGTTGATCATACCCTATATAGCAAAGAACAAGATAAAGCTTAATTCGAACAAAACAGAGGTCGTTAATTTCACGAGAAAACGAACTAACGTGAGGATCCTCGGGAAATTAAAGGTTGATAATAGCAATGTGACGGAGAAGCCCTCAGCGAGATACCTGAGGGTGGATCTTTTTTTTTTTTTTTTTTTTTTTTTTTTTTTTTTGTTCCCACGAAAAGGGATATCCTGTAATGTTCAGAGAACATCGTGGGAACCTAGGAAAGAAGGTAGGAGTTGGTGTTCTTCTTAAATTTCTGAAGGTTGTATGCCTCGGGGAACACCTCCCTAGGCAATGAGTTCCAAAGCCTCGCTGTTCGTTGGATGAACGAGTCTTTGGAAAGTGATGTTCTGCAGGTTTCCAAAGTGACCACGAAGGGGTGTGATGACTGAACTTGACGGGTTAATCTCGAAGAGACTGCCAAAGCAGGAACGATTGTTGATATTTCAGAAGAGCATCGCCCATGAAAATATCTATAAAATAGAGACAAATCGCCAACTTTTCTACGGTGTTCCAGACAAGTGAGCGAGTTTGTAAGCGAGGCATCACCGACGAGACGAATTGCCCTTTTTGGACAGAATCCAATAGCGTTTGTTTATGTTTCGGTGGAGCATTGCACATGAAAAAACAGTATTCCAGGACAGGTCGGATCTGTGCCTTATAGATCATAAGCAGCTGACTGGGGTGAAATAGCTCTTGGCACAGAAACAGAAAACCAAGTTTTGGGATGCACTTTTGGCAATGGACCTCACGTGATTTTCCCAGGAAAGGTTATTGCTGATAGTAATACCAAGCATCGATATGGATGGCTTCAGTGGTATGGTTACTCCTGACAAAGTTATGTTAGGCACAGTGAGATCGGCTTTTCTAGAGAAAAGACATGCTTGTGTTTTGTTTGCATTGAATTCTACCAAGTTATTAGATCCCCATTCGAGAATTGTTGCCAAGTCCATATTTATATTATTAACATTTCTTCCTCGTTCATTTCTGGTTTCACGGGCTGATATAGGGGCCCTGGAAGAAAGCGGTATGGAGGTACTATCATCGGCAAAGCTGTGTACTGGACATGAAGTTGCTTTCAACAGGTCGTTGATGTGAAGTAGAAATAGTGTTGGTGCGAGAATGGATCCTTGCGGAACACCAGCATTTATGAGTAGAGTGTCAGATGAAACTCCATCGACCACTACATGGAGAGACCTGTTTGAGAAAACTAGCAAGCAGAGAACACAGCTGAGGGGCAAGCCATAAGACGGAAGCTTGGCGAGGAGTCCCTGGTGCCAAACTCGATCGAACGCCTTGGAGATATCTAATGCCACAGCTAAAGTTTCTCCATGCTTTTCAATAGATAGCTGCCATATATGTGAGACGTAAGCGAGCAGGTCACCAGTTGATCTCTGATGGCGGAAGCCATATTGCCTATCGTTGACAATTCCTGAGTCTTCCAGATATTTCATGAGCTCGATGTTGATGGCTTTTTCCATGACCTTTGAAATAATAGATAGCAGTGCGATAGGTCTGTAGTTGCTAGGTAGGGCCTTTTTGCCTTTTAGGGACTGGCTGTACTCTTGCAATTTTCCAATTGGACGGAAATACCCCCAAATTGTAAGAGTGGTTGAACAACTTGCAAAGAACAGGTGTTAGTTCGGGGGCACATTTCTTGAGAACAATCGGCGGGATTCCGTCAGATCCACAGGCTTTGCTGGTGTTGAGACCCAGCAAAATCTTTCTGATAGTACGTTGGCGAAAGGTGATCTCGGGCATGTGACTGTCAATAGGTGTAATGTTCGGGGGTTGTTTTCCCGATGAATCCAGAGTGGAATTTCCAGCAAATAGGTGCGCAAAGATATTGGCTTTTTCCTGGGCAGTCGTTGCTAGTGTTCCATCTTCTTTGGTTAGGGGAGGAAATGAGCTGGAAGTGAAATTTCTTCCCACAGCTTTGGCGAAAGACCAAAATGAACGGGATCCGTTAGGACATTCAGCAAGTTTTGATCTTATTTTGGCTTTGTGGGCAGACGTATGAATTTACATAAGCACATAACGTACCTCATTGCACGCAACTCTAACTTATCTCTAGATAACAAAATACGTATCTATAAACAGATAACAAGGCTGAGGTTTTCAACGATAGGGGAGGACCTAGCCCATGAGCCCAGTACAAATATAATCTAATCTAATTGAAATCATATTAATCTGTAACACATTTCATCAAACTGTTCATTACTATTATGATTTCGAATGTAATATATAATTGGGAGTTATGTCTGTTGATTATTAATAAATAAAATAAATGAAGATAAGGCTTGCTAAATGTGTGAATTAGGTTAGATCCAATTCTAGAGATTTGGGGAAAATTCAGTAGACCTGGATGAACATTCGCTACCCAAACCCAATCATCATCAGAATATCAAAATTCTGCAAATTTAATGTCTGTCATTGGCACTTTCATAAAAATACTACAAACCTTGAAAAAAATTAAGAATTAAATGAAATTTGAGGAATGCTAAGCAAAAAAAAATATTGGACTAGTCCATTGCTGCACATAAAATTTTCTCTTTCGAAGAGCTTTCCCATTGAGAAAAATTCGGTTGGGTTGTTTCATCGTTTTAATGGGTTTAAATTCTTGTTACTAGTATGAAGCCGACATCAGTTTCTAGAAATTTGTTCCAGTTAAAGTACCCACCCAGTATGAAAAAATACAGTTGAAGGCTTCAAATTTCGTTCATTTTATTGTGCATATTTTTTTAGCAGCCATTTTCCGAACTTCAATTTTTGTCTTGCACAAATACATAGAGAAATACAGTTGACAGTTTCAAATGTTGTTCTATTTATTGAGCGGAAAATATGAAACAAGTAGTCAATTTAACAATGCATATTTTTATCCCACACAAATGTATAGAGGAATTCTGTTAAAGGCTTCAAATTTTGTTCTATTCATTGTGGGAAAATATAAAAGAATCTTTTAATTCTGAAACTTTAGATAATCATATCACGAATGCATCACAATAGCTAAATTCCCCAATTGACGGTGTTTTTGTTATGGATTACTCATGTTTGAGAATCTTTTGAAATAAATGAAAAACGATGTGTGATTGAATTGTGATTTATTCAAATTACGTATGTATTGAAATATTAATAAAATAACAACATAACCTTAACATAACTTGCTGCTCCACAATATACAATAGCAAGGTTCTCACACAAATATTTACAATTCAACTAATACTACATGAAAAATGTATGATGAAGATATGTCACAGTTTATTTATCAATTAATAAACCTAGCAGTACAACCTTTGAATTTATGTTTATGAAATTCACTGGTAAATAAAAGGTAACATGGATGAAAATGTCACTTCAAACTTGTCTACGTTGGTAATTAAGTATAAAAAGGTTAACATGGTGGAAAAATGGTAATAAAAATAAAGGTACTGAACAACGTTTGTAGTAACATGTAATGAGATGCTTGACTAGTTTTTTTATCATTATCGACTAATACTTATTGATATTGAACACTTTGCACAGCCGATAAAAATCGGAGATCTGATTTTACTAAGAAAAATTCATATCTGATGTATAAGTACTGTGTCCCTATTATAAATTAGGAAACAAACTCAACCGTGCTCTCCATCAGAGTTCCGTTCAATGCTTCTTTCAAAATAAATATGGTTATCCAAAGGAGGGAATCACCTTCGCATAGAGTAATGAACCGTAAATAATATATTCACTCGTTCACCACGATTTTTGTACTCTTTTTCAAAATTGTCAATGTTCCATGCAATCGACAATATTCGTTTTACACTAGTATTGAATCAGAACTTGGAAACAGATTAGTGACTCCCCGCCGGCCTTAGGTGAGAATCTTCCTGATCGCAATTCAGAGGTCTCGACTTGAGACACGCTTTGAAAGCATTCGGACTTATCGTAACGCCAGCAATTCCTTTCAAACTAGGCAAAGTTTCACCCTCTGGTACAGATATGTCGAAACAGTGAAGCAGCGAGGAGAAGAACAGAAACAGTTCCATTCTGGCAAGTATTTCTCCAAGGCACATCCTCCTGCCAACTCCGAAAGGCAAAAAGTATTCTGGTTTGGTCACTTTCCCTTCTGCGTTGATGAACCTGGATGGATTGAACTTTTCCGGTTCATCCCATAAAGTTGGGTCCATGTGTACAGCGTGTAGCAGAGGAACTACTTGAGCATGCTGAGGTAAGTGGAAACCATTCAACTGAATATCTCTGCAACAAATATTGAACATTTATATAACGTAAAACTGAAAATTTATTAGCCAGACGCAGTTCATTAGCTGTTTTAAATTGACTTACATAAGAATGCGTATATTGAACTTAAGCATTACATAAACTCTCGAGTATTGTCTTATATTCAACAGTCGTTTTGCGTGCTTACGAAATATTTAAGAAATCGTCTGAATTGAATGGCCAAAGTTCATCGACCGAAAAATATAAATTATTTTTAGGCCGATGGCTTTCACTTTTTTGCAGAGGCGAATTTAAAATCGTACAGCCGAAGCCACACATGAAATATACGTTTTCGAACAAATCCGCTCCAAGGTTTCGTGTGTATTCAAATGAGAAACGCAGGGTCGGATTCAAACATTGTGTGTCCGTAGATAATCATATTTTGCTACCTCCTAACCAAACCCTACTTTTTATTCTAATGGTGTGATTTCTACACTGCACGCTTGGTAAATACAATGATATGAACAAAACGAGGTAAAATAAAAATTACCTGTTTGGATGTAAAATTTCTTTTTTGTTCCTGAATTTTATTTCTGTAAACTCTTCTTGCTTTCTTAATTTCCTCATCTATGTTAGTTATCTTGTTATTTTTCGCTAATTCAGTGAGAAGTGATAAGTTATCTCTGAGTAATCTCAGTTCTTCATTATACCATTTTTTAGAAAGGTTTTTTGAGTGTTTCGTTTTTGTCTTTTTTGGAAAACATTCATCTATTGTTTTTAGAAGTATGTCAAAGAAAATTTCAAATATATTATCAATATCATGGAGTGTTTCTAGGTGATCCCATTTATATTGCTTCAAAAGATAGATGCACTTTTTGATTGCCTCATCTGACATTGGCCTGAATTCAATGATGCAGGTCTCCCCTTTTATTTTGAATTTAGAATCTAGTGTGTATTTATTTTTCAAACCGATATGATCGGACATATAACAGTTAACTAGGGTTATTTCGCTAGCTTTCCTAACATTAGTTATATAGTTGTCTATGCAAGTTTCACTATTTTGTGTTATTCTTGTGGATTCATATACTAGTAATTTACAGCCAAAGGAGCTTACAGTGTCACAGAATTCATTGGTCAAATTACAATTATGCTTAATATTTATGTTGAAATCCCCATAGATAAAAATGGGTTTGTGTGTTTTGAGAAGAAGGTTCAAAATATGGTTGAGTTTTTGTAGAAAAATACCTGGATCTCCTGATGGTGATCTATACATACATAGCACTATAATGTTTATTGTTTTTACTTCAATTGCTATCACTTCACAATGAATATCCACTATTCTCATCTATTTTACCTATTTTACAAACCAGATTGTTAAAACTACCACTATAGTTAAAACGTTTACAGATGACGAAGTAGGCAATAAATCATTGGTGAGACCTGATATATACGTCTAAGCCGTTTCCTATTTGGGTGGCCCGACAGCTGTCACTCATTTTACAAGCTTTTATTTAACTTGCAAGTTTGTATGTAACTATGTGTTGTTCTGGTCAAATCTTGCAACTGAATTTTGACCGACTTATAGTCGTCCAATTAATTTGAAATTTGGCCAGGTGTTTCATAAATATGGTGACAATGTATTATGGAATTTTTGTTAGAGAATGGCGGCTCCAAGATGACCGACGAAATTTGTAATTATGGTCCGATTTGATCGAAAATTGGTATGTGATGGTTTTCGGGGTCGGAGATTATGATCTTTTTTCATAAATTCGAAATGGCGGTTCCAAGATGGTGGACGAGTTTTGTGATTATGTTCCAATTCGATTCAAAATTATTATGCGGGAATTTTCGGGGTTGGAGATTATGAATTTTTTGTCTAAATTCATGAATTCAAGATGGCGGCTCCAAGACGGGGGACGAGTTTTGTGATTATGGTCTGATTTGATTCAAAATTGGTATGCGGCGGTTTTCGCAGTGGGAAATTTTAAATTTCTAGCCAAAATTCACTGATTCAAGATGGTGGCTCCAAGATGGAGGACCAGTTTTCTGATTATGGTCATATTTCATTCAAAATTGGCATGTGGGGGTTTTCGGGTTAGAAGATTATGAATTTTTTGTCAAAATCTATGAATTCAAGATGGCGACTCGAGGATGGTGGACGAGTTTTGTGAGTATGGTCAGATTCTATTCAAAATTGGTGTGTGGGAGTTTTTGGGTCGGAGACCATGATTTCTTCCAGCTGAAAACTTACAGGGAAGGGACCTTGTAATAACAATGCTCTACTAGAAATGAACAGAAAAAGCAAAAAATAAAATAACTAATGAAAAACTTTTGAAAGGCAAGCTTTTATTCAAACCGTGCACTAAAACGTATAAAATAAGTTCACGGCATCGCTGACAATGATGTAATTATTTATCGTTGAATTATTTGGTTTAAAAAAGCTTGTCGGGAGAATTGTAATAAAATTATTACTTCGACAAGTTGTTACTTACCAACCAATCATTTTCCAATGGAATTAATTGGTACCTACTATTATAAACACTTCGCGCGACAAGCTTTTTGAAACCAAATCATTCAAGAAAAAATAATTACATCATTGTCAGCGACGACTTTTATACGTTTTATTGCACGGCTTGAAAAAGTTTTTTTTATTTCATTTGTAACCATAAGTAGATGAGTTGAAATGAAATAGATAAACATTTCTTCCCACCAATGATTTATTGCCTAATTCGCCATGCTAAAACGTTTCAACTATATATATGAATATCTTGGCAGATTATACAACTGTTTTTTACAAATAATTCTCAATTGATTAGTTTTCAATTATTCTACTGAATAAGATAATGTCTCGGAAATCATGATGAAATATCGTAAGTGGTACCAAAACGACTATTATGAGAATCATCATAAATCACTTCTCGAATTGCATAAATATTTTTCATCACTACAGTTGAATGAACCATGTTTCGCTGGAATTTCGACAATAATCTATGAAATTTACCTGACAGGAGCGTGGGTAGTACCCATTGGCACGATACTGGATATCCTCAGTACTTCATAGATTGTCGACTCGGTTATGGGTAGGTACGTAAGATCCTCCAGTTTTGGTAACCTTTGTCGGCCGACTACTTGATCCAGTTCCTCCTGTACAGCTTTCATTTTGTCTGGATGGTGTAGCATGAATAGGACTGCCCATTGAAGCGAACTTTTGATTGTTTCCATACCAGCGGAAAATAAGTCACCCATTATCTGTTGCATCTGGCGATCTGAAAATAAATGTGGAAGGTAAAAAATAGTCCGTCAAATGACAATTTAGTTATATCAGTTATTGAGAAAAACGACACTTATTACTTGACCGGCCCCCCTAGTGGTCAAGTAATGGGATCGTGCAAAATATTTGAGGTCCCCCCAGACGATTGTGTGTGTGTCTGTCTGTAATCTTCCATGATAACTGCCGAATCGTTCGACCAATCGAGCTGAAATTTGGTATGTAAACACAGTTTATGCCCCGAATGGCTGTCATCTGTCGAACGGTGTCACTTTAAAAAAATGACAGAAGCTATATCGCACGGAACTTCACTCGCAAAATGTCATTTGAGAGCCGTTGAAAGACTGTATCCATAACAGTCAACATAATTTCTCCAACTGACATCTGTCCAAAATAAAAAATCTGCCATTCAATTATTCAAAATCTATTCGATGGATTAGGACTGAATTCGACAATGAGCAACACAAAAAAAAACAAATTAAATCTGTAGTTGGAGCTTTCCACCGTTTCAGAGTCTGGCGCTACGAATGTATAATTTATGTAAAAAATATCCCACTTGGTCAATTGACCGGTAAATTGACTGTTGAATCGACCGATCAAATTGACTTCGCACAGGCCTAAAAATGTTTTATCAATGTTTCATTTCAAAATAACCCCATTCTCTCAAAGCTCGTGCTGGTCAAGTTCTGGGGTATCCCACGGCTGCTTTTTTTTATCCCTGTTTATACTCCGAAAAACAGGTCACAGATTTTTCATATCATCATAAAATAAATGCGAGTTGTTCAGTGGCAGAATGAAAATTGCGGACAAAAATTATAGTTTCCTTTGCATACTGGTTGGTACAGAATAGTGAATATATTTTATTTTTTTTATTTGGGAGAGAATCCAAAACAAAATAATTCAAGCGATGTAGAAAGACAAAATGACCAACTTCCGGTAGGTACGTATCAATTTTTCAGACCAGAAATTTGAGATTTTAAATGGGGTGATCTTTATATTTTTGCATAATTCCACTCAAGAAGCCTATACTTTTTTCATTCTGCGATGTAGCAAAATATTAAAATGAATCACTATATTTCATCACCAAAACTAATAAAAGTACTTTTTCCCCAAATGAAATTGTAATATAATTTCTTCGATATAGAATTACAAAAATATGAACAGCAATCAAGATAATAATATAAAAAGTATAATTTCATATTTTATTTTAGAGAGATTGTTTCATTTAAAAATTTCGATTTGTCCTCATATTCAGGGTGATTCAAAAGTACTTTGACAAATTTCAGGAGGTGATTCCTCACAACATTCCAATATGAATTGTCCAAATAAATATATGTCCGGAAACGCAATAATAAAGTTTTATTTCTATTTTGTTTTTTTTAAATAACTTTCGGAATACTGACCTTAATCAAACGAAAATTGGTGATGTGAGGTTTTTTGAGGTGTCGAATTCGAACTTGATGTTATCATTGCTCTTACTCGTAGGAGGCGCCACCTGCACGTCTTTTTCTTTTTTGAAGATTCATAACTTTTTTGAGCGTACTTCTAGCACATTTTTCAGTAGAAAAATCAATTCCCCTATCATATCTTCGTTAAAAAGCTACCGCTGTTGAAATTCGCTATAAGCAGCCGTTTTCTAGATATTTGGACTTGAAAATTTCAAGTCGATTATTTGATAATCGATGCGTGCTGAAGTTATTAACATTATTTTGCATTTTCCACAAGAATGCTTAGGAAATGAATTTGACGTTTGAGTAAGTAGTTTTGGTTTTTTGTAGGGGGTGCCACCTATTCTATCTATTTTTACTCGTTCAAAATAGTTATTTTTGTATCAAGGCTGCAAAATCTGTATTTGTTTTGATACAATTTGCAAGAAATATCAACATTTTATTTCAAGAAATTTTGAATATGTAGGATGAAATAAAAAAAGGAAACTAAATTGTATTCAAATAAATTGTTCAAAGTGTCCACCTTCAGCAAAGATACAGGCATTCAGTCTTCTAGTCATTTAATCACAGGCGTCTACTATTCGATTTCTTAGATCTTCCTCGTTCGCTACTATAATTTTATAAACTAGTGACTTCAGAAATAAAAATCTAGCGGGATTAGATCTGAAGACATTGGTGCCCACGCCTGGTTAGGTTTTTCTACACCCCTACCGATCCATCGATTTGGATAGACAGTGTCAAGGAATTCCCTGGCTACAACGCTAAAATCATCATCATGCATAAACCACATGCGGATACGAATTTCTAATGGTACATTCTGGAGTAGTCCCGGCAATTCGTTTTCTAAAAAGTCTCTGTAGTTGTGCCATTCAGTTGGAACGGAAGAAATGAAGAACCTATCAAGTAATTATCAATTATTGCCACCCATACATTTACAGAAAATTGATACTGATAATGTCTTTCACTAACTGCGTGCGGATTTTCCAGAGCCCAAACATGGTTGTTATGAAAGTTTGTGATAGCATTTCGGGAGAAGTTTGCCTCGTCGGTGAAGAGTACATATCTTAATGAATGAGGATTTCCAGCCAATTTTCTCAAAAACCATTGACACATCATGGAAATTGCTCCTGGTAAATACGTCTTGCTTCGCGCGCATTGCCATCCGCAAGGCCATAAACGAAATGCATATCGGCTAAATAAGCTTTATTGTTTAAATAATCCATTTTTTCAAAATTTGTGTATTAAAACTTACAGAAACTTCAACAAAACAACAAAACGTTTAACTGTCACATGATATGTAATTACCAAAACTACTTAGTTAAATGTCAAATTCATTTCTCAAGCATTCTTGTGAAAAATGCAAAATAATGGTAATAACTTCAACACGCATCGATTATTATCAAATAATCACTTGAAATTTTCAAGTCCAAATATCTAGAAAACGGTTGGTTATAGCGACTTGTAACAAGGATAGCTTTTTCACGTAGATATGATAGAGGAATTGATCTTTTCACTGAAAAAATGTGCTAGAAGTACGCTCAAAAAAGTTATGAATCTTCAAAAAAGAAAAAGACGTGTAGGTGGCGCCCCCTACGTGTAAGAGCAATAATAACATCAGGTTCGTATTCGACACCTCAAAAAACCTCTCAATACCAATTTTCGTTCAAGTAAGGTCAGTATTTCGAAAGTTATTTAAAAAAAACGAAAATAAAAATAAAACTTTAACACCCTGTATCTTGGAAACGAAGCGTTTCCAAACATATTTTTATTTGTCAAAGTACTTTTGAATCACTCTGTATATCGCACAATTTCGCTCTCAACATCACTGAAATGAACAATTTCACCTAGCATTGTAATGCCAGATTTGTAAAATCCTTCCGTTTAAATGTTATTGATAAAATCATTTCTCGTTATATCATAAAAGTAAAACCGAATTTTGCATAACTATTTAGTTTTTCAAGATCGTTACTTACCATGGTCTCTACCTTCGAATAGGTGATGTCCAGTACCTTCCTCATCAGCTTTTTGAATTTCATAAAGATATGTATCGAGAAGGTCTCTCATATGACTGGGGTCGAAAGATTTCTTGTGTTCATCGATTGTTTCTTGCAAAAATCCGGCCATTTCTTCGCGGTTCTATGGAGGAAACAAACAATAAGTATCATTCATCACTATTCGAAGTCTTGAAAATAATTTGATTTTTAATTTGGAATTTTACGAACAAACAAATTGAAATTAATTTCTGATCGAATTTTTCGAAAATAGCAGTGACAAATCAATGATGAGTGTGTGCATTTAGAAATAATATTAACCTGTGAAATTTTTTGCCGTGTTGAGATGTGTCCAGGTAAGTACTTCAAAATGGGAATGAATAGGGCAGCCTCCAACGATCCGAATAATTTGAATCCTTCATCGATCAAATTCATGAAGCGAATGAACTTTTTGTCGTTATGAGAGAATCTAACCGACATAAGAATATCGCAAATCACATTCGAAATGGACACGGCAAAAACGGGATTCAAATCCACCGACTCTCCTTCGCGAGATTTCAGGAAAGTTAGGAATTCTTCTACTTCGTTCATTATGCGGTTTTCCATTTGTGTTTTTCTTGAACTGAGGTATGACATTCCAAAGTGACGGAGGCCATCGTGCAAAAATCTCCGTTGATCTTTCCATAATTTTCCAGCAATATTTATCACACCTATAATGAAAAGAAATATTTGCACTGATGTCTGAGTTGATGAAGTGAAATATATACAGTTATTCTATTTAAAATGAGCGCGAAGCTGATGGATTAGCAAACAAACTCAAATTATCGCTTAATGCATTATTTTCGATAAGGATGTGTTAAAAGTTTTGATAAATAACTGAAAAAATTAAGCTTCCCCAAAGAAAAATTCCATCCAAGAAAGTTACTGTAATATTCCACTATTGAATATGTCGATATAGTTGAGTATACACCTTAACTGATAATCTCAAACAGTAAAAGAAATCTGCAATATTATCATTCCAATAAATATTTAATCGTTGCTTTTGTGTATATTCTTTCAATTGCTCACAATCTAGGTTATAATTGATACGATATCAATGGCAGATAATGAAAACGATCACTTTTACTAAAGATGTGACCTGCGAAGGCCATCGCAAAGTATGTCAATCATATACGAGTTTTATTTATAGAATCGCGCAAATCATTATGAATTCGTATAAAAGTTGAAATCTGTACTTACCATAGCCTCCCAAGATGTTCGTGAACTCTGTGTCGGGTCTGCCGGTGAAATCGTCTCTTCGGAAAATGTCTCTGATCATTTTGTAATCACTCAAAACCACAATCAGCTGCGATCCAAGTCTGGTGGAAATCAGGGATCCGTATTTGTGCGTTAGATCCCGGTAATGCAGGTGGAGATCGCCCTTTAAGAAGGGCAGCGAACCCAGTATCGGTAAACCCCAAGGTCCTGGAGGAAGGGAAAAGGCCTCCCTCAGCAGTTGTAAGGAGCGAACCAGCAATAAAACTGTTACAAATATTATTAAAATATTCATCGAGTATTCTTGCACTGCAAAGTTCCATAGCACTTTCGTACTGTACACAAACATTTTTATGTCTTATAAATTAGAAACTGTTTTCAATCGCGTGTTGCACTAAATATTTATTTTCAAGTGTTACACAGTATCTACAGAAGTGTCATTGTAAGCAATGCTTTTATACATCGGTCTACAACTAACTTAAGACGGTATAGTGGGGAGGGTCTTGTAAGGAGGAGCGATGCTCCTTGGCCAATGAGCGCTCGATTTGAGTCCCCACTTGGGCGATACTATCGAGATGCAATTCATTCATCAGTTTCTTCAGTTATTTACGAAGAGTAGAAGGAAGCTGTGCGAGAGGCTTTGTAACGTATAACGAGGAATTCGACGAAGAAAATCGGATAAATTTCAAGATCAAGTTCACGCTTTTGTTTCGAAATTCCGCGTAATGCAATGATGGTGTTCTAGCATTCATTCCATCTAGGAGTCCTTGATTTCTTTGGAGGTCATCGTGCATTTCTTCATCTCGTTACGTTTGCAATTCATACTTGAAATTGATTCGCCAGATATTTTCGAAATATTCGAATGATTCGACGTCTTCGAACTGAACCCCAGTGAGATTTTTCCGAAATGTTTTTTGAAATAAATTTTGGGATCTGCAACATTTTCAACCTGGAAAACTGGAACAGCAAACTGTCGAGGGCTACAATAAATAAGGTCGAGAACAAATATTGCTTATCAACCGAAATAATATCTCAACTCAATCACTTCACTAACTGTTATGGTGAACAAGGGAGATGGAAAATTTTAAAATAGGGTCACGAGTAAAGTGTCTATTTTAATAATTACAAGAATCATACCTAAGAATTATCTGACGTTGTGAATTGAAAGATTAGTGGGTCACTATGTGAATATAAATACATATTTTTAGTGAGTTCAGCAACGTATCTTTCTATCAGCTTTACATACAGCTACTTTTCCGAAAAATCTGATGTAGTAGTCCTGAGCCAAATTACTTGCAGCACGTGCATAATATGGCCAAAATGATATTTATCCAACACAGAAAAGTTTAAAAAACCTGTAAACTACTATTGAAACTGAAAAATTATTTGTTGAAATCTAGATTGATACACGCCTATTCTAAGAACCAATGAGATTTCTTCAATTTCTCAAAATCGACCAATTAACAGTCATTTCTAACCGACGAAACCAAAAAGGAGGAGGTTCTCTATTCGACGCGTATATTTTTTTATTTTTTTTTATGTATGATCACGCACAACTTTTTACAGAGCGGTTCGATTCCGATGATTCTTTTTTCATTGGATAGGTACACCCTATCCAAGGTCGTATCATTCCAATTTGAACATGAAAATCCGATTCTATCAGGCATAACTTTTGGGTGGGTTTTCCGATTTGGATGATTTTTTTTTATTGGAAAGGGTATAGCTCATAGTTAATCATATTGAAATGAAATGATCCACCCCTATGGGTAGAAAAATAGAGGATGATTGATTTTACACTTGTGAATAGTGGCACACATATGTAGTTGACATTGACAGATCCTCCTACATCCGTCACAATAATAATTACATTCTATGAAAGGATGGAATTATATACAAAGTGATGAAATCAACCAACCAGAACTTTCAAAATTAATTTATATTATATAACAATAAATAGTTAAAATAGAAAATCATATTATTTAATAGTTAATAGTTGAAGTAAGCTAGGTAAGTAAGTATTTTGGAAGTAATCAAAAATTAAGTAGGTAGTAATTAGTAGATTTCAGCAACAAAAAATTGAAAAATAAAAACTTTTTAACAAAAAATTAAACCGACGAAAAAATCAACTGAAAAGCAAAAAATAAAATAAACCTTTTTAGTCTAAATGATAATTGAGCTCCTAAACTAATGTGAGTAACTGATTTTGAGTCGGCGCCAAACAAACTAGCAAACAAAGTTTTTATTATTGATAAATTAACTCCTATATAAAATGTGTCATTTAAAGATGACGGTTTTGTCATTTTGACAGCGATAAAAAAGGTGCATCGTTTTTTATCACCGATAAAAACCCTGTTCTTCTTAAGCGTCTACATCTAGTATGCTTACGTCACTTTAATGTCTGCCCTGTCAGTTATTTAAGTATTGTTGATAATTGATACTCAAACATTACAACATGAGTCGTTTTGGGGAAGTTTCGACTCAACAAATAACAGAAAATATAGAAAAAGCAATCCCGCTATCCACAAAAAATACTAATGCGTCAATATGGAGACAATTTATGGAGTTTTGTCAAGTACGAAATTACGAACTGTCGAAAATAACTCCGTTACAAAAAGTAGGATTATTAAAGGATTGGGCCTATAATTGAAAAAGAGGAATGGAGAAGATTATAAAGAATATGCAGTTAAATCAATTTGGAATTCAACTGCGAAGATGATTCAAGAAAAATATTTCAATGAATACAATATTAAATTTGATCCTTTTGCCGACATAACTTTTAAAGAAGCTCGTGATGCAAGAAATAGTAAACGGGAAGAATTACAAGTTATTCCAGAGAAAAGAAAAGTAAGTTCTGTAGCATTGAACAAGAAAGATACGGTTAAAATGGCAAAATTGTGCAATATAGACAACCCAGAGGGATTACAAAAAAGATTCTTTCATATAGCTTCTTATGAATCAGCTTGGAGGGGGGGAAGAAGCTGCAAACTGTAAAATTTACCATTTTAAAGAAGAAAAAAATCAAGATGGAACTTCAACAAGAAGATTTGAATACAATACAATATTTTCAAAGACGACACAGGGTGGGTCGAAAAAATTGGCAGACAGCAAATGGATAACAAAAATGAATTGGATGAAGGTATTTGTCCCGTTGCATTGTTAAAATTACTGTTACAAAAAAGAAATGAAAACATAACATCTGAACGACTTTTTTTAACTCCAAATCCCTTTTGGAAAAACAAAAATTCTAAAGGTTGGTACAAAAATGTTTCACTGGGTATTAATACGATTTCTACTCGGACCAAACATTCTGCAACTAAAATTGGACTCGACATTACAAATAATAAAATTACCAATCATTCGAACCGTGCTAGTACAGTTTCCCAGTTAGCCAAAGCAGGAGTAGGTGACCAACAATTTATAAAGATAACGGGACACTCATCATCATCTTCTATTAATCCCTACCTCCAAATTCATCCTGAACATCACGAAAATCTTATTAGTTCCTTACGAGCCTCGAGTGAGAAAAATCAAAATGAATATTCTACATGTGTAAATACCAGAGAAGAAAATTTTGAAATCAGTACACCAAACCAAACAATTTATAACAATTGTGTATTTAATAACTGTTCATTTAAATAATTTAATTGTATCAATAAAGATAATTATTGTTGTTGTTCATTCATATATTCGGTCGTTAATTTATCTTGCCAAAAAACACTCCAGCTTTTCTTTTAAGGATAAATTTCTTTTTAACTCAAAATTTTTCCATCAGTAATTTTGCTCGAAAAACTGATATTTGACAAAATCATGTCAGTTTTTCTCGTAAAATTACTGATTGGCAAAATTATTTCGTTACAAAAAGAAATTTATCCGATAAAAAAAAGCTCTTGTGTTTTTACTGTTGATAACAAACTACCTAGCTTTCCCAATAACTGATAAATATGCACCTTGCTTTTGATCAACTATACCGTGAATGGTAGCATCTACAATTCTATACTTTGACAACTGTCACTGTCAGATTATTTTCGAGTTTTCTTGATACAACGTCGTTTCAAAATGGCAGGATTGGTCAAGAATCTTTGGAAAATATCGAAAAAACTGTACAGAATGTTATTCCGAAAAGTACAGTAAATAACCAAAAGTCAATATGGAAACAGTTTGAAATATTTTTAAAAGAGAAACATTATGAACTTACAGAAACTACTTCAAATCAAGAGCTTGGATTAGTGTGGATTTATGCAGCACAAAATAACAAATATCACGTAAGAAATAACAAGTATAAGTTGAATTTCTTATTTTTCAATGACACTGTTTATGCAGCCAATTATCAAATATCAATTAACAAATGAGAAGTTGGCCAACTTTAACTTTCTACGTTAATTGAACATGATTTTCTTGTTGTGCGCAACAAGTACGCAGGTGACCCTTGATTGGCCTGTCCAGTGAAGAAACTTAACCTAACTTCTGTCAAAACAAACGATATTATTTATGTTTTGTGTTTGCTTTTATCGAGGGTTTTGTTTGGAACAAATATATTATTATGAAATGGAATTCGACGACGCTGTTCTTGTGGACCTCAAATTTCAAATGGCTTGAAACTGACTTGTGCGCCTGCGTACCATTTATTGCTCATTGTTAATTTGGTGTTCATAAATGGTAACATTTTCACTACTTGTTATTTGATATTTGTTATTTTGTGCTGCATAAATCCACACTTAGTCATGAAAGATTGGGCTTCAAATATGAAGAGAGCTGATGGTAAAGATTATGAAGAATGCGTTATAAAGACTGTGTGGAATGTTACCGCAAAATTTCTACAAGCAAAATACTATAAACAGTACGCCCGAACATTTACTCCATTTGCAGACATTGAATTCAAAGAAGCAAGGGATGCAAAAAATGGGAAACAGAAGCAGCTTCAGTCTATTCCTAAGTAAGGAAGAAATATATGAAATAATGAATTTGTGGAACGAACATTGTCCAGAAGGACTTCAAAAAATATAATGGCACTCGAACTAGCCTGGAGAGGGGGAGAAGCAGCAAGATGCAAAGTGCACTTTTTCAAAGAGGTAAAGGTAAATCGAATGGTAACCCAACTGGAAGAATTGAATACAACCCGATTTTTTCCAAAACATGCCAGGGTGGAGCCCAAAAATTATCAGACAATAAGTGGTTAGTGCCTAATCACAATAATCTTCATGTGTGCCCGGTGAAGTTATTTAAAAAACGCACTACTAGAATTACGTCAGACCGTCTATTTCTGACTGTAAATCCTTACTGGAATAAAACCAATTCTGGATGGTACAAAAATATGTCTATTGAGATAAATGAGATTGGAAAATCGACCAAACAATCTGCGGAAAGAATAGGGCTTGATACTGTTACAAACAAGATCACAAATCACTCAAATCGATCATGTGCTATATCAAATCTTGCTAAGTACGGTGTCCAGGAAGAACAGCTCATCAAAATGACTGGACATGCAAATGCTAAGTCATTAGGCCCCTATTTACAGTTAGACGAGGAACATCATGCTAATTTAATCAACAACCTGAGACCTAAACCTTCTGGGTTCCAAACTACAAGAGATATAAACATTATACAAGAAAATTCTACTACGGAAAATATTAATGATATCTAAAAAAAATCTGGTCATAATATAACATACAATTGAAAATATAATCAGGAAAATCTGTACAAAAAAAAATTTTCCCCTTTTTTAAATTATTTTAATTACAATATATTAATATATTATATACAATAATAAATTAGTTCACCCCGATAAGTTATTGCGTTCACCAAATTATATTTCCTATAGAAAAATGATTCAATTAGTCAATAACTTGTCGTCTTCTGAATTTGCCTATCAAAAATTTTTTTTTTTATTCAAAAGATACTTCTCTATATAGTTTTTGATTGACGTTTCGGGGACTATATTTGCCCCCGTTCTCAAAATCTTCTAAATCTCCTTTAATTGTTTCGATAACTTGGATTTTTTCTTGCAGAGTCTTTTTCGCTTTTTCAACTGACGAAAAAATGCAAATTATCAAAACAATTGAAGGAGATTTAGAAGATTTTGAGAACGGGGGCAGATATAGTCCCCGAATCGTCAATCAAAAACTATATAGAGAATTATTGTTCAATTTTTCAATAGTAAAATTCAGAAAACGACAAGTTATTGACTAATTGAATCATTTTTCTAGAGGAAATATAATTTGGTGAACGCAATAACTCATCGGGGTGAACTAATTAGTTTGCCCTTTCTTCACTTGTATAGATTTTCCTGATTATATTTTCATTTTCAGACTGTGGAAGGTTACCCAAAAAACATGTCAAGAAACGTTGTTCCGCCACAAAAAACCACATTCATTCAATAATAACATACAACTATTGCACTTTCAATGTTCATAATATGTATGTTACTGAAGATCAGTCAAACAATAATTCGTGAATATTTTAATATGTTTTCTATTGATTTAAAACATTTATGGTTAATTTGAAATTCTTACTCCTCAATTGAATTTTCTATTCCAAACTGAATTATCTTTATAATGTAGTTGTGTATTAATCTTCCTAAAATACATTCGAAACATTTTTTTATAGATAAATAAATTTCAAATCGTATTCAAATGTTATTGTCATTTGGCAAAGAATCTCGAATCAAGGGAAGTAGAAAAAATCGCACGAGCAAGCCCTCGCGATTTTTTCACTCCCTTGATTCTCGATTGTTTGCCATGACAATAAAACTTTTATACAATTAAACATATATTTATCGATAAAAAAATTATCTCTTATGTATTTGATCCCGAATAAAACACTATTTCCATGAGAAAATTGAGCAGCACTCAGGAGGTATACATTTGAATTTTCGAATAATTATATAATAATATTTTGATATTTATGTTATCAATATACCAACCATTACAGTTTTAGTTATGTTATGTCCGATGTGTTTGGCAAAGTTGACTTTCAGCAGAAAAATATATGTTTTATCTCACCTCCAAAGTAGCAAAAACTAACGTCTTTCTGAATATGTAACCTTCAACTCAAAAAAATATATTAATTTATGATCTGCTCCAGTGAATTTTACTTTCACTTAATTATTTTCCATTTTTAGGAATTACCTACTATTGAAGTAACATGCCATATTCTACTGGAGAAATATTGAAAATATTAGTAAAGAATTGTGAAGATTTACGTTTCGGGTGCTATATCAGAATCTATTTTTGAAACTTATTTCTTTCGAAAAAAGAATCGAAAATAAGGATTAATTTATTCGCAGACCTATTTCCATTTCCTCCTTTTGACGTCAACAACTGGAATAACAGAAAAAAAGAGTATTTTACTGCCATTACTAAAAAAATTTATAGCTGAAATCTTCGTTATTTTGACTTAGGTTAGCCTATTCGTCACCTTAAGTATATAATCAAACAATTCAAGTTTAGAAGAAGAAGACAGAAGTTCACCATGTATTTGAATGTTTACCTGTTGATCCGTTCATCAAAGTTGATAATAATGCATTCAGAGAATAACAATAATGCATGTTGTTTCTGGTAGTAGTAATTATTCTTTGTTCAAGTAAATATAGGAAAAATACTTAAACTAATTTGAAATATTGGGTATGTTCAGATATATCACAAATATGTATACAGGGTCATGCAACAGTGGCGCATTATTCGATATCTCCATTTAGGAAACAGATAGGAATATTTTTTTTATAATGTTTTCGAGATTTTCAGCATAACAGTTTTTTTTAATATTGTCACTCATAATATTTGAAATTATAAAGTTGTCCCAAAGAAATAAATTTGTGGTCAAATATTGTACGTTGGTTACTCTCTCAAACAATAAAGGTATCTTAAATCAACCCGTGATAAACAGGGTGCGAAAAACAGTTTGCCACACATTGTGAATACAAATTTTCAAAATCTTTCCTATTTCACCCTGTATATTATCGAACTAATTTTTTTTGCTCAGTCGCCTTTTTGGCTGTCAAAATAATGAACAAAATATGTTTTTTTTTGTCACAAAGTTGTAGTTTTTAGGAGGGGGTGGTTAAAAACGGTTTTGAGTCTTTTTTTCGTGGAATTGCTCTGAAGGCGACGACGAAAATCGTGCTAAAAATAAAGTACAATTGTCACAAAGGGGTGGTTTTTGAAAGGGGTGTTCGGACAAAAAAAACAGATTCAAGCGTTTTTTTGGAATTGTTTTAAGGCTGACTGGAATCAAGGGAAAAATATAAAAAAAAATCTTGTCACAAAGGGGTTGTTTTAAGAAGGGGTGGTTCGAAGAAAACATCTGATTCGCTCCTTTTTTGCGGAATCATGGGAAAAATATTAAAAAAACGTGTCAAAAAGGGGTGCTATTAAGAAGGGGTGGTTAAACAATAAAATCAGATTTAAGCCTTCATTTTGCTGAATTGTTTTCAAAGCTCACTAGAACCATAGGAAAATTTGTTTCAATGGGGTTGGTTTGAAAAGGTGTAATTTTGGTATTATCGAATGTTTTAAATGATGACTTTTTGAATATTTAACATTAAATAGCAAAATCAGTACCCAAAATCTTCTTTATGTAAAGCTCTCTCTTTCTTTATGTAAAGCTCTCAATATCGATGATTTACTTACATCATTGTCGGCGGAAAGTTGTCTACTTGTCATATGCGGATTTTCCTCAATCGCTAACAGTACATCTAACTTTTTTTCCTCATCCAATTTAACATTTTGACCTGGTTTTAGAATAGTTTTCACATGTCCAGTTTCACGAAATTTTGTTTCAATTTTTCTAACTGTAGACTGTGAGACGTGTTGACCAGGGTATTTATTATTAAATATTTCACAAACTTCCTTTTAAGTTCTTGTTTTATTACCGCTTCCAATCATAATAAAAATGTATATTCTTTGAATTTCGGATAAATGAGCTATAGTTAAATCAAATACACACACAGATATTTTTCAATACACTGACGTGTGTCAGCAACTCATAAATATCAAAATAACATTAGTCTACTAGATTGACATTACATTATTTATGTGGTTTTAAACCGACGAAACCAAAAAGGAGGAGGTTCTCTAGTCGACGCGTATTTTTTTTATATATGACCACGCATAACTTTTTATGTCGAAGTTGGTCCCATTCGAATTTAAAAGATTAAATCCGCCCCTAAGGGTAGCAAAATGAAGGATATTGATCACTCACCCTCTGAATTCTGGTCCGTTAACCGATTCTATTAGGCATAACTTTGTACTGGCTCCTTCGATTTGGATGATCCTTTTTTTATTAGATAGGGTATACCTCATAGTTGATCATATTTGAATTTCGAATGGAATTATCCATCCTTACGGGAAGAAAAATGGGGAATAATTGATTTTTCACTTGTGAACATTGGCACACATATGTAGTTGACAATGACAGATCGCTAATGTCATTATTTTTGTTCTTCTACATCCGTCACAATCATTATATTCCATGAGAGGATGGAATGATACAAAAGTAATGAAATAAACTAACCAGAACAACAAAATAATTTATGTTACAACAAATAGTAAAAGTAGATAATTATATTATTTAACTGGTAATAGTTGAAGTAAGGTGGGTAAGTAAGTATTTTGGAAGTAATCAAAAAACAAGTAGGAAGTAATTAGTAAACTTCAGCCACAAAAAATTGAAAAATAAAAACTTTTTAACAAAAAATTAAACCGACGAAATTCGGAACTGAAAAGTAAAAAATAAAATAAACCTTATTCTCAATAACTAAGCTCTTAAACTAATGTAAGTAACTCATTTTGAGTCGGCTCCAAACGAACAATCAACGAAGATCAACTAACTTCAAAAAAAATATCAGAATGTCACCGCGCAACTCGATGCCATCATTTCAGGCCTTATCTAATTCATTTGCTTGTTTGTTTGGCGCCGACTCAAAATGGGTTATTTACATTAGTTTAGGAGCTTAGTTATTGAGACTAAGAAGGTTTATTTTATTTTTTACTTTTCAGTTTCTTTTTTCGTCGGTTTCATTTTCTGTTAAAACGTTTTTATTTTGTAATTGTTTTGCTACCAAAATGGGACCAAATTGAATAATCCTTATCTGTTAACCACACAGGACTCAAATTCAACTTTCACCCAGAAAATATTGAGTAATTTCAGTAACATCGAATGGTTTGACCATATCTTATACAGGGTGTCTGAAAAACATATTCTTGTAGGTGATCTTTGCTAAGACTGAATTGCAGAGTTAGAAAAAAACTCAAGTTCAGCTGTATCTTCAAAAGTATGAACATTTTGAAGCGAATCATTCCAGATTGATTTTTTTTTATCAGATCATTTCAATTGGGTAATATTACATATTTCAATTTGTTATACTGGGAAATGAAAATGGTAGTACTGTGCCGTGACCAGGAAAGAGCAAGACAATCTTTCAGTTTGACAAGCAGGGATTTTCATGGTGTTTCTGTCAAAATGGATAATAATTCAAATGCAGATATTTTAAATTTTTATAGAAACTTGCTATTACTTCGGAAATAACAATAAACTGCCAGAATGACTGTACCATTTTACAAAACGCCCTAGATAGAGTGAATACTTGGTGCAAAAATAATCGTCTTCTATTAAATGCTAATAAGTGCTCAATTGTAACATTCACTCGGAAACAGAACAACATCACCTATAACTACTCAATTGGCAATGATGTGCTCCCTAGATCCAATTCTGTTCGTGACCTTGGTGTCACCTTCGACCAAAAATTATATTTTTCAACACACATAAATAAAATTACCAATGAATGTTCTAGAGCTTTAGGTTTCATTGTCAGAAATACTCGTGATTTCTCGAATAAGAACACACTGCTACTGTTATATAATTCCTATGTCCGTTCTAAAACAGAGTATGCATCTATCATTTGGTGTCCATATTATAATGTCCATTCAAATAATCTTGAACGGATCCATAGACGCTTTATGAAATATCTCTCTTTCAAAGAAGATGGTGCGTACCCTGCTACAGGAATATGTAATACCGCTTTACTAGAGAGACATAACTTCACCTCTCTTGCAAGTAGAAGGAATACATCTGCTCTGATTTTCCTTTATAAGGTGATCCATGGCCAAATCAACTGTAGTGCTATTTTGAGTATGCTGAATTTTCATGTTCCAAGAGTAAATTCAAGACATAACATTCTATTTTACCCCGAATTCTCTAGAACAAATGTACAGAAAAACTCACCCTCATTCAGAATTTGCAACAACTTCAATGACAGTTGTGACATTTTCTCTTGCAGCATTGCTTCATTGAAAAAAATCAGTTTTTGATATTAATTTTCTTTTTCCTCTAGTTTTTGTATCATGTCTCATTTCTACACTATTGTTGTATCTTTACTGATTCTCAAATTATTTATGTTTTTTGTTTTTGTACCTGTGATTTTCCCACCCTGTAAATGGATTTCTGTTGGGTGGTGTACAATAAAAAAACAAAAAAAATCAGACTTTTCAGGTATAGGAACATCATTTGAAGGGATCTTCAATTGTCTTTCAGGATATTCGATAATATATAGGGTGTTCCATTTAAAAAAATGTATAATTTTTGTATCTATCGAAAAAATCACAAATTTTGAACGACCCTGTATAATGGAGAACGAATTCCTTCAGATATAACTAATGCACAGAACGTTGGTAAAACACCCAAAATTTCAGCATTGTATGAGTCCAAATACCGCAGCAATAATCATTTAATTGAAGCTATGTTTTGCACAAAAAATAAGAAAATCAATGGAGTCATATACAAAAATGATCGTTAAGCAATAGCAAAGCAAAGAATGCAATAATATACAGGGTGTCTTATTCAAAATATCGAAGTTGTTGCTACTTTTCAATATAAGCGGCAACGCCGCATCGCTGATAATATTTTAGATTGATAGAGCAGAACTAATTACCTAAGAAACCAAATTTTCAAAATTATCCTGTGTCCCGTTCTCCAGAAACGTCTAATAGGCCATCGAGTTTGGGACACCCTGTATATGTGTATGTTTCTGTATATGTATCTTATTTTGTTATCACCATTTTATTCTGTCAACAATTCATTCTTATGTATTTTATATTGCCATTTTACATTGTAGTGCCCTGAAGGTGACTTTATAAAAGTCGAAACGTCGGGAAACAAATCACTTGTTGTTTTGGTTATTGGACCTCACCCCAACAAAATTTACAATTTACTGTAATCCGGTCACAAAACTATGATGCAAAAAAAATATGTACTGTGCCACAAACTTTTATTTCGAGGGATTGTTACGCCGTGTGTCCCCAGAATGTGTTTTGTTTTCTACAGAGCTATTAGGTAAAGCCAAGGCTCGAGTATCTATAGCACGATGTGCATGTTAGGTCAGGGTATTTTTGAAATCGCTCTGTATATTATATCAAAACAACTTTAGCACCAGAACCAACCCAAATACCACTTGAGATAACCTGACCTAAGCCAACCTGACCCAACCCAACTTAACATTAAACATCTTACTTCACAGAATAATAAACAGGCGCTCGTTTCTTGTGTACATGTATGTATACATCAAGTGTTACTGTTTATTGCTCTTATTTTTAAATCTAAAGTGGGGAAAAACATATCACTGAATGTTTCTAATGATTTCACAGATGAAAAATTCCGATATCTATTTCATACATCCTTCAAAATCTGTCGAAAGCAGAATTAGTGAAATGAGATAGTTTCCAACGACTGTTATTACGTCATGGGGTTGTCGATCTATCAATTGTTTTTGGTGATTACATGTCTTATCGCTAACACTTCACAATACTTTATATTGAGTAATATTGAGTGTTATTCTTTTATTGTAGCGATAATCTCAACCTGCCTGAAATTATCTTCCATTGCATTTTTGAAATACAGGGTATTAGCTAACTGTTTGCACTCCCGTTAACGACGGGTGTATAATATGATAACAAATTATAGCGGTTGAATTTTTTTTTTTTGCAATTTGAACCATATTTAGGAAAAGCTGACTGCCTGATGTAATAAACATTCAAATATGTGGAATTTTGAACTGATTGTTTGAGAAATGTAGATCTGATAATCCTCATTAACATTCGATGCATGCTATCGGCGATACGTATTTTTAACCGACGAAACCAAAAAGGAGGAGGTTCTCTAGTCGACGCCTATATTTATTTTTTTTTATTATTTTTTTTATGTATGACAACGCATAAATTTTTACTGAGACGTCCGATTCCAATCATTCTTTTTTCAGTGGATAGGGTGTACTGTGAAGTTGGTCCCATTGGGATTCAAAGAATTAAATCCACCCCAAAGGGTAGCAAAATGGAGGATATTCATTACTCACCCTCTGAATTCTGGTCCGTTAACCGATTCTATCAGGCATAACTTTGTACTGGGATCTTCGATTTGGATGATTCTTCTTTTGTCAGATAGGGTATACATCATAGTTGATCATATTCGGATTTCGAATGGAATTATCCACCCTTACGGGTAGAAAAATAGGGGATAATTGTTTTTTCACTTGTGAACATTGGCACACATATGTAGTTGACAATGACAGATCGCTAGTGTCATTATCACAAATCATTATATTCTATGAGAGGATGGAATGATATACAGAGTAATGAAATGAACTAACCAGAACAACAAAAATAATTTATATTACAACAAATAGTAAAAGTAGATAATCACATTATTCAACTGGTAATAGTTGAAGTAAGGTGGGTAAGTAAGAATTTTGGAAGTAATCAAAAAACAAGCAGTTAGTAATTAAAGGAAAGTAGATTTCAGTCAAAAAAATTATCAGAATGTCAACGCCCAACTCGATGCCATAATTTTATGCCTTACCTGATTCATTTGCTTGTTTGTTTGGCGCCGACTCAAAATTAGTTACTTACATAAGTATAGGAGCTTAGTTATTGTGACTAAGAAGGTTTATTTTATTTTTTACTTTTCAGTTCCGTATTTCGTCGGATTAATTTTTTGTCAAAAAGTTTTTATTTTTTAAACATTGAAAATGTAGGTAATGAAACAATCGAACGAATTTGAACGTACAGGTGAACAAAACGAAAAAATGGACAAACACAAATGGGATATAAACTATCACTATGTAGGAGGCACTAGGCACTAGCTAATTTTTTTCCTTCTTGACATTCATAAGCATAAAAATTGCTTTGATGATAATAGGAAAAATAATCCGAATGAACAACTAGAAGATCCAGAAGAACTATGGAACGATCTAAAAAACATAGCCAAGGAAATTCACTTAAATAGTGATCATAAAAATAACCAACTCAGAAAGAGCAAATGGATGAAAGATGATGTATTATGATGGAACAACGTAACGAGCTGAATCAAATGAGGAAACTAAAAAAGAAAGAGAAGATAGCCAAGGAGAGATAGATGAATGCAAAGTGCGAAGAAATGGAAGATATAGTGGCTTAACACGAACTTCTTAAAATACATAAAAAAGTTAAACAAATAAGCGGCATATTTGAAAAACAAGCTCCCTCTGTATAAGTCGACATCAACAACAAAATCATTGTTGATGAAGACGAAACAAAAAAAAGTTGCAAACATATATATCAGAGTTATATAACGACGACAGAGATAATGATATTGAACGTTATCAAAATTGTATTGACGGCCCAGATATCATTAAGTCAAAGGTAGAACACGGCATAATAAATGCGAAAACTAGAAAAGATCTTGACCTTGATGAGACACCAACCGAAATATTGACCTGGCACCCACATCAGAGTAACCTGATTGTTCGTAGCCAGTTGACTTAGGGAAAGTTTGCAGTCCCATGTCTATCTAGACTCACAAGTGTGTGACTTTAGAGCTTTTAGTGCTGATTGGCTGTCTGATATCATATAAATGTTTGCCCCCCCCCCTAATGCCTCTTTCAAGACATTATTGTCCGCAAAATTCTATAGCATGTTTTTCTACTTCAAAAATTGTTGGGGCTTTGTCTAGAAATTTTGAGAGCCTAAAACCCGTTACTGCCACTTCAACTCTTTCGTCCATCCTAGAACCATCAGTATACCAAACTGATGTATTCCTCTCTAGTTGAGGCTCGTTTGTTGTGAATATATGGTGGTTGTTCATAACCACTTCATAATTCACTCAAAAGTTGTGTCTAGCTGGTATAATATCTGATGGCTTGTATTTGGATTCTAGGGGAATATCTTCCAGAATCTTCCCTTCAAGTAATGTTGGGTTTTTGGCCACCACACTAATGAGGCATAGGTGAACATGGGTTTGATAATCGTTCAATATATCCAGTATATCATTTTCGGCTTCAAACCCCATGTGTTGCCAAAAACTCTGCGGCATATCCAAGTTGCCGTTGTAGTCTTGGAAATAATGTTGTTCCATGTTAGTTTCTGGTCGATGATGATGCCCAGGTATTTTACTTCATTGGAAAAAGTTAGCTAAGTTCCATTCAGGGTTGGGGCTTTCAGTTCGTACGCAAGTCATAATAACCTGTCACTCATAATTATTTGAAAATAAGTCGTCTGCAGTATTGAGTTTGAAATTGAAATTACAAGCGGGTCCAAATTAGTATTTCCAATAGATATATCAAAACAGTTATTGACTGAATCGTTCTTGAATATCCCGTTGAATGTAAAAGCCCGATAGGTCTACAGTTTAGAGCATTCCAAAAAGACCGAGACGGAGACATTGGGAAGATATAGTTGCAAGGAGATTTTATTATTTGGGATGATTTTGCAATGAGAAAATAACGTTTTCTTTTATTGGTAAACTTTAGAACTCACAAGTCGTTTCGGGAATTGATCTATTCAAATACCACTCAACGATATAATAACATTTCGTTTCACCCAACCTTTAAGCAATTATATACTTATTGAAAACCCTGTATATCATTGGTATTAATAATTATTCTCACACCTACCGCCTACTCTATCATAACAAGATGTCAATACTTGAGAACACCGCAGAGGTTATTATTGTTATCACATCATTTCATTGTTTTATTGAAAGTTGCGGCTAGGTAAACATTTACTATGATTTACAAATGCAAAAATATTCTTTGGTATTATGTTGTTGCGAAACGAATGTCGTAATGATCATTTAAAAGCCACAACCTTGAGAACTGGCAGTCAAGGAAGTTTATATGCATTTCTGGGTACGTGTATTTTTGATACCGAAACGGTAAACATCTATCATTGGGTTAGGAAACGAGTAAAATATGTTTTATTATTGTCTATAATATGCAGGGTGATTTGATTTCGAAGCTATGCTTTAGAATTTTGAAAGCGGATAAGAGTGTCGGTTATTCGAGAACATCAGGTATAACTCTTGCCACAGATATAGGATACTCATTATGAATGCTAATCACATTATCTAATACTGGCCTATTGTTCGGGGTGTGATAATCACAAAAAAAGGGTCGTAGGACTCCAGGTACGGATTTAAAAATACTTAAAATCTCGTATATTACACTTTCATGTGCGAATTGAAATTTGTCAACATAATTTGATAATTATGACTAATTTGATTGATTTTCAACCTTTTTTTATTAGGTTTGGATTATGTTACTATTAATTTTCTTAAAATAATTAGGACTTGCCAGAGTTTCCAATTTGTGGTTTTAAAATTCAGTTAGCAGTTTGTATTTGTTTGAATTTAAGTAGGAAACACTTCTATTATATAATAATAATAAAATTTATTGAATCCTTCACGATCATTAAAATGACATGGGATGCGTCAGACAGCAATTGAAATTCACATACAGTCAACATCTCTACATAAAAATATAACATTTCACAGTCAACATCTATACATAATAATATATCAATTTCACAAGTTAGATGGAGATCCATATTATTGATTAAAATACTCATCAGTACTATAAAAGCAACCAGTAATCAACTATTTTTTGAGTTTCGCTTTGAAATTATTATCCCTATTTAGGTATTTTATTTCGTCTGGTCAGTGATTATAAAATTTTGCGCTCTTATAAGACAATTTTCATACAGACGAGTTGAATGTTTCTGAAATCTTATTAATTCGCCTTTTCTGGTAGGATATGCATGGAAATCACAACGAAAATCATTGTTCAGTTAAAATATTCTCATTTAGTTATCGGTTTTACTAGTAAATAGGTAACACGTGAACTATCTCTAATGGTCAATTCTCGTCCATTGGAAGAAAAAATCGAAGCGATTTTTATTTACGGTGCGACGCGTAACTTTCACGACACCGAAATAATTTTTAATGATCGTTTTCCGAATCGTCCTATCTGTAGAAAATATTTAAGGGAACTTGTAACCAAATTTACAACTACCGGTAGTGTACAGAACAAAAAGCCCCCAGGTCATCCGTCCATTCCGGAAGAACAGCAAGTTCAAATAATTGGTGAGATGATAGTAAATCCTCAACAGTCTACTTCCCCCGTCGCGAATGTTTGTGAGGTGTGTGAGGTGTGTCCTTCTACTGTGTGGAGACTTTTGAAGAGGAATAAGTATCATCCATACAAAATCAAAATGGTATACCAGTTAACCGAAGAGGACCCTGATCGAAGAACAGAATTCTGCGAAATCATGACGGAAACCATTGCAAGGCATCCTACCTATATCCACAATATTTGTTTCGGTGACGAATCTACATTTTATCTCAACGGCAAGGTTCACAGACAAAATTGCCGTTATTGGAGTGACACCAACCCTCACATTTTCCGGGAAACTCATACTCAATATCCAGAAACAATTAACGTCTGGGCAGGAATATTGGGAAACCATATTGTAGGACCTCTAGTCATTGAACAAAATTTAACAGGGAAAAAGTATTTGAATATGCTGGAAAATACTGTTGACCCTCTAATCACCGAAATCGTCGAAGCGAATCCTAATGAATTCGATATGGATATTGTATTCCAACAAGATGGAGCACCACCACATTACTACGGACAAGTGAGAAACTATTTGGATAATACCTTCCCCGGTCGTTGGATTGGCCTCGAGGTCCTACGTAATGGCCAGCCCGCTCGCCAGATTTGACACCTGTAGACTTTTTTTATGGGGCTATTTGAAGCAAAAGGTGTACGAAACTGAACCTGCTTCAATATTGGATATACGGCAGAGAATAATAAATATTTGTAGAAATATCGACGTTACTGTGTGCGAAAATGTTCGGCGTGAAATATCGCATAGGCTGTTCTCATGTCAAGCAGTTCAAGGCAACCATTACGAGCATCTTCTGAACTGAACTTAGCTTCTTTCCTCAAATTATGAAGTTAAACGTCGATGTATTCAGGCAATTATTTAATGTTCCGTCATTCTGTACTAGGTGAAGATATTGACTTTATATTCTGGGGTTGTGAAGTATTCGTCAGGAGCTTCGAAGGGATGTGTCACAAGACCTCCCTTCCAATTTAATAATTTTTTTCCCAGGTGGCGCCAACAGTCGCCAACTTGAAAGTTTTATCTGTTAATTTTACTCCAAAATATAGTATTCATGCATCAATTTCATCATCCCAAGTTTCAATTTTTCGAGTTGACCCGTTCAAAAAATAAAAGGGGGAGGGCATTAAAGAAGAGCACTGTATAAGTCGCCTAACCGTCTTCTGAGAGACAAATATTTTATTTACTTCTGTGGTACAACCCCAAACAGCAATATTATAGGGAATATGGGCAAAAACAAGAGCAAAGTAAACATTTAATAGTTGGGCTCTATTGAAATTGGACCTACAAAATGTTGTACTAGAATTCCAAGATCGACTTGCTTATTGTCAAGAAGTGAATGGTGCTCAATTTGAACATTCAATTTAATTGCAAAATAACTTGAAAAATAAATACTTCCTAAACATTATGTAACATTATTTCCTTCATTCTACGTAAAGTATCAAAATTTTACATTTTCAAAATAAATTTTCTCAGTTATAAAAACTTAACATTGCTGAATAGAGAATGAAAATCCCTTTCGAACAAGATGCCACACGACCCCTTTCTCATCTAAAATTTTTGAGGAGGTGCTCATAATTCAGAGGGGGTGAAAGAGGGGGGTAATATTTTCATACTATAAATTGTCAAATTGACAATAGAAATCGACCTGTTTTAGGTTTTTTCAAACAAATACATAATAACGCTAAAAATGAATTCATTCCATACCTATGGATCGCACTATATAATAGAAAGAGACAAAAAGGGGGTATAACGCTTTTTTCTTACGTGACGATTTCTAGAAGTCAACGCCTACCGCAATTCGCGTAAAGGAACTTCGTTCCAAAAAGGTTGGAGGCAAATAGAAAGAGATATATTAACACATTCACAGGAGAGTTAAGGTCAGCGCGAGGGTAGACTTACGACGATGAGAAGCTACATTAGTAATGAGTCTTTCCTCCCCTAACCAAAGAAGATGGAACACTAGCAACGACTGCCCAGGAAAAAGCCAATATCTTTGCGCACCTATTTGCTAGAAATTCCACTCTGGATTCATCGGGAAAACAACCCCCGAACATTACACCTATTGACAGTCACATGCCTGAGATCACCTTTCGCCAACGTACTATCAGAAAGATTTTGCTGGGTCTCAACACCAACAAAGCCTGTGGATCTGACGGAATCCCGCCGATTGTTCTCAAGAAATGTGCCCCCGAACTAACACCTGTTCTTTGCAAGTTGTTCAACCACTCTTACAATTTGGGGGTATTTCCGTCCAATTGGAAAATTGCAAGAGTACAGCCAGTCCCTAAAAAAGGCAAAAAGGCCCTACCTAGCAACTACAGACCTATCGCACTGCTATCTATTATTTCAAAGGTCATGGAAAAAGCCATCAACATCGAGCTCATGAAATATCTGGAAGACTCAGGAATTGTCAACGATAGGCAATATGGCTTCCGCCATCAGAGATCAACTGGTGACCTGCTCGCTTACGTCTCACATATATGGCAGCTATCTATTGAAAAGTATGGAGAAACTTTAGCTGTGGCATTAGATATCTCCAAGGCGTTCGATCGAGTTTGGCACCAGGGCTCCTCGCCAAGCTTTCTTTATGGGTTCCGCAAGGATCCATTCTCGCACCAACACTATTTCTACTTCACATCAACGACCTGTTGAAAGCAACTTCATGTCCAGTACACAGCTTTGCCGATGATAGTACCCTCCATACCGCTTTCTCTTCCAGGGCCCCTATATCAGCCCGTGAAACCAGAAATGAACGAGGAAGAAATTTTAATAATATAAATATGGACTTAGCAACAATTCTCGAATGGGGATCTAATAACTTGGTAGAATTCAATGCAAACAAAACACAAGCATGTCTTTTCTCTAGAAAAGCCGATCTCACTGTGCCTAACATAACTTTGTCAGGAGTAACCATACCACTGAAGCCATCCATATCGATGCTAGGTATTACTATCAGCAATAACCTTTCCTGGGAAAATCACGTGGGTCCATTGCCAAAAGTGCATCCCAAAAACTTGGTTTTCTGTTTCGTGCCAAGAGCTATTTCACCCCCAGTCAGCTGCTTATGATCTATAAGGCACAGATCCGACCTGTCCTGGAATACTGTTCCCATATTTGGAGTGCGGCACCTAAACATATCCTGAGGCTATTGGATTCTGTCCAAAAAAGGGCAATTCGTCTCGTCGGTGATGCCTCGCTTACAAACTCGCTCACTTGTCTGGAACACCGTAGAAAAATTGGCGATTTGTCTCTATTTTATAGATATTTTCATGGGCGATGCTCTTCTGAAATATCAACAATCGTTCCTGCTTTGGCAGTCTCTTCGAGATTAACTTGTCAAGTTCAGTCATCACACCCCTTCGTGGTCACTTTGGAGACCTGCAGAACATCACTTTCCAAAGACTCGTTCATCCAACGAACAGCGAGGCTTTGGAACTCATTGCCTAGGGAGGTGTTCCCCGAGGCATACAACCTTCAGAAATTTAAGAAGAACACCAACTCCTACCTTCTTTCCCTAGGTTCCCACGATGTTCTCTGAACATTACAGGATATCCCTTTTCGTGGGAACCAGAACATAAAAAAAAAAAAAAGTTGTTCCAAGAAGCAGATGAACTCCAGGTCTTCATTAATTTGTAGTATCAGCAGAACTACATATGTTCATCCCCTATTTTCTACCCTTAGTGGTGTTTTTTATTTATTGAATTTAAATCGAACTAACTTCCAAGTATACCCTATTCAATAAAGAAGGAATCGTCCAAATCGAACACAAATGGCAATAACTAACAATATTATTACAACAAAAACTGTGTATCATGCCTCATTCATATTCCTTAAACAGTTACAGTCTCAGAAAAAGTGTAGTATACTTCTTCAAAAATCACTTTTGTTAGGTACTTGAATGCGGAATGTGTTATTTTTAAAACTTCTGAATTTGTACACTATAATGAACTCATGACATTTGAATATGCTTCATTTGTGTCCAATTACAAAATTGTACAAACACACGAAATTAAAACCCATCATGAACCCTTCCCAAAGAGGGCGATTGAGAGGTAAAAACATTTTCATCAACCTACATAGAATAATCTCTTTATTAAAATTGACTATTGAACAAATTTATGATCGTGTCAGTGATATTCACGTAATCGTTATCGTGATCTTCAAAAACAAATATTTTCATGAAATAATGTATTACCTTCGAATATATTTCAATTTTTCAATTTGAAAAATATTCCAATGAGGCTCCATATATAGTTTGATGTATAATAGATATCCGAGAGAAACCAACGATTTAGTTCACCAAGTTTTTAGGCTGATATATCGATATATCCTTCAGTTAAACCAGATAATATCAAAATTCGGCCATGAACCAACGAATAATACTCATACAAATTCATTAGTGGAAAAAATACATTTACTTCCCGACCTTGGCGTGTTGTAGCCAAATAGTAAATCTTTTTTTTGTTGGTTGTAACATAGCCTTGGCAGTTTGTTTACATGTAATATTCCGGAGACCGGATATGCTGTCAATTCCCATGTTATTTCAAATGAACAATAACTTATCGTCTCCTTTGAATACTTTGACGGCATTAACCTGAAAGCGACCAACACAGTGTATAACGAAGTGATTTTAACAATAATTCATTTTTGTAATAATATATCATGTGTTAAAAAATTACAAATGGCCCACAAGGAATTTCTAAGAACGACAAGACATCACATATTTAATTTGATAGCTATAGAAAATGAATTATGATATTTAGTATTTCTAATCCCAATTGGAACAACATGGAAAGTTTCGAGAAGGAATTCTCTTCCACACGACTGAACTTTTTTATGATTGTACCAGGAACGCTTTGAAAGTAAAAACACTGGTAGTATATACATTTCCCATTTACCGGGCAGTGCAAATGAACACTCCTCGTAGTACTCTACTTTTTATTGCCGTTCCAATTGGGATTAGAATAACTATACCTAGGTACCTTGCCATTTGATGAAAATTCAATTGTTGGAAATGCATAACAAGCTTTATTTCGAACTTCTTCTTACGACTGAAATAGACCTGTGGTAGATACTAATGGGGGTAGCCTCAAACGGAAAGTTTAGTGAACAATTCTGGGAAACAATGCCATTCAAAGTATGTGCAGAATATTGTATTTAGATAAAACTCTATTTTCATGCGTAGAATTCCTCTATCTAATTCCAATTATCCGATCACTAAAATTGTAATTTTCGAAATGCCAAATTCGACTTTATTGGAAATTTAATTGAGCCTATACCTACTGAATAACGTGGTGAAAACAGAATTATAAAATAACTGATAACCCACCTGTCAAAAATATTCGAAAAATTACTTAAAAACAGACTGCTATCGTACCTAAATAAGTTTCAGCTGATATCTAAAAAACAGTATGGATTTCGCGAAAAGATCTCTACTCAAGATGCCATTACAAATTTATTGGAAAAAGTCCACTCGTCCTTGGACGTTGGAAAGCCGTGCCTATGCATATTTATAGACCTATCTAAAGCTTTCGACACGGTGAGTCACGAATTACTTTTACAGTCACTGGAAGAAATGGGTATACGAAATAACTGCCACAAACTCCTAAGAAGCTACCTTTCTTCCAGAAATCAGTCTGTGAGGGTCGGTGACTCACTCAGTCGAAAGGAAAAAATTAGTTACGGTGTTCCACAAGGCAGCGTGTTAGGTCCACTATTATTCAACATCTACATTAATGGCCTGTTCTCACTCCGGAGTAGCGGAGAAATAACCGGATTCGCGGATGATACAGCTATTTTCTACGAAGCACACGACTGGGATGAGTTAAAAATGAAAGCGCAAGAGGACTTCAACAAAATTAAAAAGTGGGTAGATTATAAAAAATCAACGATAAATTTACAAAAAACTAATTATGTGCCATTTACATGCAACAAAATTAATACTCCGCCTTTTAGCACGCTTGAAGTGAAAACCAAAAACACCTCACTGACAATTATGCCCAAGACAAACATTAGGTATCTAGGGGTTATAATAGACACGCATCTCAGATGGGATTGTCACATAGACTACGTAATAAGAAAACTGCGAAGTATTTTGCACGTATTTAAATATCTGAAAAAATCTTTACCAGCACAGTACCTCAGAACTCTTTATTACGCACTAGTGGAGAGCCATTTACAATATGGTATAACAGCATGGGGTGGAGCTCTGAGAACCCATATCAACGCACTCGACATTCTTCAAAAAAGATTTCTGAAACTGATATTGTCAAAATCACACAGATACCGTTCAAATTTACTATACTCAGAAGCCAAGATATTTGACATAAGGCAATTATATTTTTATAAAGTCAATTTAAAATACCACCAAAACAGACACTACCAACCTATCCACACCTACTGCACACGAAAAAGATCTTATTCATACATGGCACCCAAGCTGTATAACTCGCTACCTTACACCGTCAAAACATGGAATGGCCTATTACCATTCAAAAAAGAATTGAAAAAACATATCTTCAATAAACCCAGGGAAACGATTAAAAACTTAACAGAGAACACATAATATTTCGTGTGACTAATGACTAACTGTACCTCTTTCAACTATTATTATTATTGTTATAGCTATTGATCATCAAAATACTTATAAACACAACCCATTTTAACATGTACTCATTCTTGCTTATCATACTGTGAATTTTAATCTTTATTCTTTATGTTCTACAAATACCTAGTACAAATAAGTCCTACATGTCCTCTATACATATATGTATATGTCCCACTTATGTTTATTTCTCGAAACAAGTATCAATTTACTTATCGAGTATCATTTATTATAAACTATATGAATCCTTGAATAGATATAATCTAATTTTAAACATATTCATTGATTTTATATTTATTATATCTTAAACCATGTACCTTACTATTATTAATATTGTTAACAATAATGAATTTATAAGTTCTCCAGATTTATTATCGTTTTCTTGTGATATGGATGTCTCTTAAAATTATTACAGATATTTGATTATTCTCGTTCAATTCCCCGTTTTCAAGTTATACAGTGCTCGTCTAAAGTCCGTTCCCCCCAACTAATTTTTGAACCACCTCTTTCAGAAGAAAAAAAAGGTAGAAATTGTTGCTTCAAATGGTAATCAGTCCGATTCAATCGACGTCTGCAGTTGCTGATTTCTGTGGAGTAAGTTCAATAAGTGTCCAAAGAGTCCTAAAAAAAGAAAAGTTTCATCCCTATAAAATGAAAATCCTGCATGCTCTCACGGAAAATGATCCAGACCGAAGGTTTGAATTTTGTGAGTGGTTAACAAGAACAATTGAAGGAGAACGGGGCTTCCTAAATCGTGTATGGTCCGCAGACGAATGCACGTTTTTTCTCAATGGAAAAGTCAACAAACAGAATGTACGATACTGGAGCGATACTAATCCGCATATTTTTAGAGAGGGACATACCTACCCAGTTTCCTAAAAAGGTGAATGTTTGAGCGGGGATTTTGGGCAATCGCGTTGTTGGACCGATTTTCATCAAAGGCAACCTCGAGTTTGAAAATCGTGAAATCTTATTTCAGCAGTATGGGGCACCTCCCCATTTCGATGGCATGGCTAGAGAGTTCCTCGATACAATCTTTCCTGGGAGATGGATAGGTCGCAGGGGAAGTACAGAATGGCCACCAAGATCTCCGGATCTTACACCTCTAGATGTTTTCCTTTGGAGGTATCTGAAGTCAAAAATCTATGCCACTGAATGCCAAACAATAGAAGAGTTGGAACGCAGAATAATAGATACATGTGAAGAAATAGATGAACAGACTTTCATGAACGTGAGAGAAGCTATTTATAATAGAGCACTTTATTGTCAAGATTTAGGAGGGGGCCACATTGAACACTTGATGAATTAATGTTTGGGGTTGAATAAAAGTGTTATTCAAAAATAAATTATAATTTTTCAGCTAACTAATTTGTTTTGATTGTGAATTTACAGAACACATTGGTAGGCTTCGAGATTTACTGTTTATCCTTGATAAACTCTCTTTACGCCTCTTATCAGTCGAATCCATTAAGAGATTTAACTACAAATTGATAACAACGTTTAGTTAGCAAAATGTTTTACCGGAAGTGACCAAAATCCATACTTCATTTTAAACCGGAATATCACTTTTCAAACGTTAATATTTCGAAAACAATTGGATACAGGAGTGAAGTGTATAAGAGAAAACTATTGAGAATTATGAGCAGATTTCGAAAATGGAATAATATACGAAGTGTTCCATTTAAAAAAATTATTGAGTTCACTAACATTTAAACCAGTCTTCTTCAAGAGATATGTAGATGATTGCCTAACTTGTTACCTAACGACAAACTAGATGAAATTCTAGAAAAATTCAATAACTATCACCCCAGATTGAAATTTACAGTAGAAAAAGAAACCAACCAACAAATAAACTTTCTTGATACAACCATAATATACGACAATTTGGGAAAATTTTTCACAAACTGGTTCACTAAACCCAACTCATCACATCGCTACACAAACTACTTGTCAAATGCACCACTTAGCTTTAAAAAAAATGTTATTCGGAACTTAACTGACCGAGCCATAAAACTGGCTCATCCAAAGTTCAGAAAAAGTTATTTAGATAAAATAAAAAATATCCTGAAAGAAAATAACCACCCAGATGACTTCGTGGAAAAAACGACCAAAAAAAGAATACATGCTATTTAAAATGACAACAATAAAACAAAAAAAACAACAAAATATATACCCTTACATACGTACAAAAATTATCCAATAAAATCAACAAAACGGTATCACATCGATTACAAAATACAAATAACATTTTACACTCAAAATTAAAACCTGAAATTCCAAAAAATAAACAAACCCACACCGTATATAAAATACCATAAACAATGTCGAAACGTCGAATGAAATAAAAAATATATAGACTGACTAAGGCCCTTATTCCGAGAAAATAAAGAATATAAACATATGTGAACAAGAAATTAAGCAATATATATATATATATATATATATATATATATATATATATATATATATATATATATATAAGTGGAAAATTGCGTCCGTGAGAAATACATGAAAGGAAAAATTGTGGCATATTGGACAAATTATAAATTAAAGAAAAAAACCATCCTCAAGCGGGAGTCGAACCCACGACTTTTCATCTCTAGTCAGAGCTCTACCAACTGAGCTATTTGAGACATAGGGAACCGCCACATATTTGTGAATAATTTTTTCCCATAATTTAATGTTAGTGATAGAATGAATAGAAAAGATCGCGAGTACTTGGCCATCAACATCGACGTGGCGTTTTCAATCGAAGTTTAGGAAGATGATCTCCAACCACTGATAAGATTTTGCCAAATATATAATACGAAGGGGAAAATTGCGTCCGTGAGAAATACATGGAAAGGAATATTGTGGCATATCGGACAAATTATTAAAATAAAGAAAAAAAGGAAAATTTTGAGGATTACACTCCAGAGGTACTAAGGAAGAATTTTCCAGAATTCGAATTCTGGAATGATGTGTTAAAACTATCCCCTAATTAATTGAAAAACATTTATCAATAGAACTGTGCGCTCACATTATTTCTGTTTTAAAAAAAATCATTGCGTGTTGAAGATGATGGATACATTTTGTTCAAACGATTATCTGATTCGAAGTTAATAGTTCGGTTGGAGTAAATCCATTGTATTCAGAAGTATTTTGAAATTTGAATATCTAGAATCTGTCAACAAAACGAAATCTTTTCAAAATAAAAATGAAACAATGAAACTCAGCACCTGCACAAATAATTTCAATCTATGAAACTATTAGACAGAGGGCGAAACAAGTCATTATTAATTCAACTTTCGCCTAAGGGGACTTTTTTTCATGTCTGAATTTTGAGCTCAAAGCTGTGAAACATGTTATATCTCGAAGAATATCTGTAATACGGGGATGAAAATTTGCATCAGGGTTGCATTAAGGAAAACAAATGCCAAAATTCGAATTCTCAGGTATTGAAATAACCCCCCTTCACTCCAGAATTCTTGAAAAACTGTCTTTAAAAAGTTTTTTTATTGTTTTTTTTTTTTATGTTCTGGTTCCCACGAAAATGGATATCCTGTAATGTTCGGAGAACATCGTGGGAACCAAGGGAAAGAAGGTAGGAGTTGGTGTTCTTCTTAAATTTCTGGAGGTTGTATGCCTCGGGGAACACCTCCCTAGGCAATGAGTTCCAAAGCCTCGCTGTTCGTTGGATGAATGAGTCTTTGGAAAGTGATGTTCTGCAGGTCTCCAAAGTGACAACGAAGGGGTGTGATGACTGAACTTGACGGGTTAGTCTCGAAGAGACTGCCAAAGCAGGAACTGCCAAAGCAGTAATTCTATTTTGTGCTTTTTAGTACTCAAGTACGCCTTAATCTATGCATTTTTGTTAAGCATCGTTATTATGAGGCCTTTTTTTCCTGTAAGTCATGAGGTATCTAGTCCCTCAATGAAGAGACCATCTTAAGATTACCTCATCCGCCATCTTGGAGTTGCCGTGTTCAATTTATGAATTTTAACTAAAAATCAATAATCTCCGACTGAACTCATGATCTCCGACCCCAAAAACCCCCACATACCAATTTTGAATAGAATCGGACCACATAAACACAGAGATCATCGGCCCTCTTGGGGCCGCCATTTTAATTTTATGAATTTGAAGGAAAATTCATAATCTTCGACTCTGAAAACCCCCACATACCAAGTTTGAATCGAATCGTACCAAAACCTAAATTTGCCTCTTTTTTTTTCTTAACAAAAATTCCTAAGCCGCCATTTCATTTCTAAATTTTACAAAAAAATAATCTCTACTCCAAAAACCACCACATGCAAACTTTTAATATAATCGGACCATAATCACAAAACTCCTGCGCCATTTTGGAGCCCCCATTTCGAATTTATGAATTTTGTCAAAAAATTCATAATCTCCAAACCCGTAAACCCCCACATACCAATGTTGAATCGAATCGGACCATAATCACAAAACTTGTCCGCCATCTTGGAGCCGCCATTTCGTTTTTTTCTCTAGCAAAAATTTCATAATGCATTGTCACCGGAATTATGAACACCTGCCAAATTTCAGCTCAATCGGATGTCGGCAATTTCTCCAGAAATGGATTACTAATTTTGAACCGGAAATAATGACATACGAACGATGTAAGTTAAATGAAAGTTTGTTGAAAGGACAGGCCTTCTCGATATCCAGCTATTATTTTCAATGTGTCAATTTCGCTTCGATCATAGTGCTTGTTTCCCTGTTTCAATATATTTCAATGGAACACACCCACGTGTCAAGTAGTTTATCATTGACTGTGTCGATGAAATTAATTCAGCGCAAATAGAGAGGTGCAAGTGATTGAATGTTAAATCAATATTGCTATATGTTTGAATCAATTAAGCTATATGGAAATGGTGTTCTGGGTCAATGAACCTGCAACAGTATACTGTTTTATGTAAATTGCATCTCGGATAATAGAAAAGAAAATTAATGAAGTATTATGCAGGAACCACATAAAGGTAAATGACCCGAACGTGTGATTTGTTATGTTGTGTCGTAGATATTTGTAAAAATGAGAGCAGAAATGTGCATATCCCACCTGAAACTTATCATGCGTATATCATTGTAATAAATTTGTTATCTAAAGGTTAATAACCTTTGAGAAAACCTTCGAATCTCATCAGAAAAAAATGAATATACTTTCACTATACATAGTGGCAGTCAACTTTGGTTTTGGTCCATTTACAGCCTCATTTATGTCAAATTAGTTTCCATTCTGTCGAGAAAAGTCTTTCGACATGACGGCTGCCATGTAATAACCAATTAGAGCCGCTATATGCTTCTAACTATTTTGTAGGATTATTTGACAGAATTAAGGAAATCCGGACACATTTTTTGTGTTTTCCGATACTGTACCATTGTTGGACGTTGGACGTTAAAATTTGCATTTCAATTAAGATAGTTTTTTTATTTATTTGAAAATAACATCGGCTTCTGAAAGATAAACTTTGGTAATTATTTTTCACTTGAAAGTGAAATTGCTTAGAGAAAATGGTTTCACAATTCTAGCGAGATAGGGGGGGGGATCGATATGGCTCTTCAGCCTCTCCGTACATCAACCTATGAGAGCAACATAATCCTTCATACAGTGCTCGTCTAAAGTCCGTTCCCCCCCTACTGATTTTTGAACCACCTGGCATATCGCAACGAAATTTAGAGGGCATAAAAAAAAAAAAAACCTACTTTTTCATGAAAAAATCACAGCTGAAAGTTTTAAAATGGCGGCTGAGAATAAATAATTTCTTTAAATAGGACACCCCGTATATTATTCAATTTTCGAAATCTGCTCATAATTCTCAACAGGTTCTCTAATACCATTTACACCTAGATTCAATTGTTTTCGAAATATTAACGTTTGAAAAGTGACATTCCGGTTTAAAATGAACATTTTGCTAACTATACGTTGTAATTAATTTGTAGTTAAATATCTTAATGAATTCGACTAATAAGAGGCGTAAAGAGAGTTTATTAAGGATAAACAGAACCGCGGAAAATCTCGAAGCCCACGAATGTGTTCTGTAAATTTACAATTAAAACAAATTAGTTAGCTAAAAAATTATAATTTATTTTTGTAAAACACTTTTATTTAACCCCAACAATTATTTCATCAAGTGTTCAATGTGGCACCCCTCCTAAATCTTGACAATAAAGTGCCCTATTATAAATAGCTTCTCTCACGTTGATGAAAGTCTGTTAATCTATTTATTCACTTGTATCTATTATTCTGCGTTCCAACTTTTCTATTGTTTGGCATTCAGTGGCGTAGATGTTTGACTTCAGATACCTCCAAAGGAAACAATCTAGAGATGTAAGATCCGGAGATCTTGGTGGCCATTCTGTACTTCCCCTGCCCAGGAAAGTTTGTATCGAGGAACTCTCTAGCCATGCGATCGAAATGGGGAGCTGCCCTATCCTGCTAAAATGTGATTTCACGATTTTCAAACTCTTCTTGATTGTTTAATACAATTTGTCTTATTCGAGGTTTAATTTCAGTTTCTAAAAGATTTCTGTAAAGAACTGCTGTAAGATTGCCTCTGATGAAAATCGGTCGAACAACGCGATTGCCGAAAATCCCCGCCCGAACATTCACCTTCTTAGGAAACTGGGTATGTCCCTCTCTGAAAATATGCGGATTAGTATCGCTCCAGTATCGTACATTCTGTTTGTTGACTTTTCCATTAAAAACGTGCATTCGTCTGCGAAACATACACGTTTTAGGAAGCCCCGTTCTCCTTCAATTGTTCTTGTTAACCACTCACAGAATTCAACCCTCCGGTCTAGTTCATCCTCCGTGAGAGCATGCAGGATTTTCATTTTATAGGGATGAAACTTTTCTTCTTTTAGGATTCTATGGACACTTTTTGAACTTACTCCGCAGGATTTAGCAACTGCAGACGTCGACTGAGTCGCATTGATCACCATTTCAGCAACAATTTCTACATTTTTCTTCTGATAGAGGCGGTCATCCTGATCTTGGAGCATCTTTCAGCGTACCAGTTGCTCTTATTCAAAAGTTTGCGCAAATATGACTTCGAAAAAGGATTCTCGGGAAATCTATCATTAAACATACGGACTGCTAGATGATAATTTCTTCCAGCTTCTCCAAATATGAAAACTGCTTCAAATTCATTGTCTAAACTACGAGCCATGATCACACTTTTCATAAAAGGATTTAGGCGCTCAACGGACTATTTGACAGTTGAAAGTTCAGTTTGACAGTAAACAAGATATTACCGCGACAACGATTTTTTCCATTGCAAACTTGATTGAAAGCAACATTAGTGTTTTTGGTTGGGTTTGAAATGACCAAAATGTCACTTTTCAAACGTTAATATTTCGAAAACAATTGAATTCAGGAATAAAGGGTGTTTGAGAAAACTGTTGAGAATTATGAGAAGATTTCGAAAATGGAATAACATACGGGCTGTTCTATTTGAAAAAATTATTGGAGATGGCGCTCAGCCGCCATTTTGAAACTTTTAGCTGTGATTTTCTCATGAAAAAGTAGGTTTTTATCTCCTATTTGAGGGGGGGGGAACAGACTTTAGAGGAGCACTGTATATTCAAGACCTGGGATTCAGAATAAACTCATTACGAAGTGTTTCCTGGGAGCTAAATTCCTGATGTCTGAGGGCGTTAACGAAACCCCTTTACAGGAACTTTTGGAAAACAGCGCTTGGCAGTCGCAAAGAAGGTGATTTGAAGTTTCAGAGAAGTTCTCGCAGTAACGGCGCAATACACTGTCTGGTCCATTTATTTTTTTAGAGATGATACCTCAGAGGGCAATGTCTGGTGAGCAGTCCCGTTACCAGTTTCGAATCTTTCTTGTCACACTCGAGAGGCTGTTTAGCTTTCTTTGGCGATTGATTGATGGCCACTCGGATTCCCAAACGGGCTAACCTCTACGATTTCTGCAGAAACTGCTTTAATTTTTAATAGCCCACTTGTAGGCCAGTGGAGATGGACATGATTTTCCCAAAATTTAATAATAATTACGAAAGTTTCAAAACTTCAGTAGAGTGAAGAGGACTTCCACATGATATGTAGTCTGATTTTGCAACCTTTTTTTCTTAACGAAAGATGTTGAAAATCAGGATTTAATGAATTTTCACATTATTAGCGCGGAAAAATTTGCAAAAGTTCTGCAAACTTTCGAAGCTTTGATAAATAGCAATTAACATCCTCTGATAAATTTGGAACCACTCAAACAAAATGGTAATGTCCGTTTTATCGAAAAATTTTTTAGTCATAATTTTTCGATGAAAATTCCAAAAGTTTTGCAAACTCGAAAAAATAACTGAAATAATATTCTTGACATAAGTTTTAATTTTCAATCTCTTGCTTCTAACGGAAAACATATTTTTTCAATAAATTGATATTTTTTATTGAAATAAGTATTGGAATTATTACAAAAGTTTTCAATAATGGTTGCAAGTGGAGATGTTCTGACGTACAATGTTTTCATCAATTTGCAACCTCGTCTACAACACGGAAACGAGGGTAAAATCAAACGATTTTTTTTCGAATTTGTACTCTACCAAAAAAAAGCAAAAGTTTTGCGAATCGGATAGACAACTCATTTTACCAATTGGTGGCAGTATAATAATTTGCAAACTATGTTACAATGCGGAACATTAGGAATTAAACAAATATTTATTTTGGCAACACCTGTGTTATCTGAATAATAAAGATTTTCATATACCTAATAAATGACATTCAACACAATGAATGTCATGTATTAGGTATATGGAAACCAAGTTAACTATCGAACAAGAAGAAGCTCGTCAACGGTAGGTGAAATCATTCAATGTTGAAATCTAACGTTTTTGATATGAATTCAAAACATCATATAACAATTAGGAATTTGCATAAAAATACTCTGAGTACGTTTGATGGAGAATAGAGAATCTTTCGACACGTTTGCATAGATTTCTTTAATCATTAAAAAATGGAGGAAATATTGAGATTTCAAAATCACTCGTACAGTTGTACGATTAACCTACAACATTGTTACTTCACAGTGTTTTGTTTACACAGCAGTTTAGTTACATGATTTATTACCAGAATAACAAAGAGTCTGTGAATTTTTATGACAGACAACTATATAACTAAACAAAAACAATGATGCACATTCATCTAAGAGTCCTGTAGCTACAACTGAAATAGAATTGCCTTTTCCCTCTTTATTTTCAAAATTTGTATAAATCAAGAAAATGATTTTCACGTGTCGATTACATTTCATCCCCCTTCAGATTCACTATAATTGTTCATGCGAAACCACAATTGGAGTAAGAAAGTCGAGTGGAAAAGCAAATTATAATTTTATTCTATTCAAGAAATACATACCTACCTGTAAAAATTGAGTTTGAGATGTAATATATATACCACAAATTTCTATTTTTCAGCAACGTTTCTGTTTGATGATGAAAATTATGTACTTGCGAGATTTACAATCGATAACGTTTTGATATCCTTCCTTCCATCGATTATTATGTTGTGACAAGTGAAAATTTTAAATGAAGTATGATTGCATTTCGTTTCATATGTGGTGAAAATGTAATGTCTTCCAATAGTCTTTTAGCAGAATTTTGTACTCTTTCGATTGTTACATTCGAAAATATTAGATTACATTTGTGTCGCTGATTAGTCGAAAACAATGATTGCTTCAGTGATTAATAATTAGTTTCAAATTTTTTAATGGGTACCTACGTAACCGTATTATCCTTCGGATGCAATTCAAATCAACCAGTACAAAATAAAACAGATATACGCGATGGATATGTTGGTCTGATGAATATCTCAAACCTATTTGCACAATGTTTGCAATTTATATTATAAAAAGAAACAAATCAATTACCCAAAAAAACTGTTCCGTTGAACAATGACGGTTGCAAATCTCTTGCGTCACGTAAAATATCAGTCGTAATTTTATTTGCAATTTTCAGAACTTTTGCAATTATTTCAGAAGTTGTGAAAATGCAAAAAAACATAATGGTTGATTAATAGGTTCCGTTTTTTGTATGAGGTTGCAAAGTTACATATCTACTGAGACGGATATTCCTTCATTTGCAACCACGATAAAAACTTTTGTAATTATTTCAATGCTTGTGCGTATTGAAAATGGGAGCGCCGAAGAAAAAATTGAAAATATCACACTTAGTAGGCTGATTTTTCCAGAATTGATGAATTAATACGTTTTAAATAGCAAAAAACTATTAGCTGGGATTTGTTGAATGAGTAATGTCTTTTAATTTTATTGCATTGCAAGTGAATTCGTTGTGATGCAAGTAACTTGAATGTAATAAAAAAAACAATTATTTTAATAATAAATGTTCCAAATAAAAACTTAATTTTTCGAAATACACAAACGAACTTTGAAATACATATCATCCAATAACTTTTCTCACATTCTGAGAACAAATAATATTCAATCACCTCTTACATTGTATTTTCACTTATTACTTGACACTTTTTTGAATTACTAGCTGATCCGACAGTCGTTGTCCTGTCCAAATTTCTATATAAAAACTCTCATCCGCGTAGAATTTTTTGTTTCTATGTTTTTTGTGTTGTTTCATCCCGTTTTTCCGTTGTCCCGTTTTCTTGTTATCCCGTTATCCCGTTTTCCAATTATTCCGTTTTCCCCTTATACCGTTTTCCCGTTATACCGTTTTCCTGTTATTCCGTTTTTTTCTTATCCCCTCATCCCGTTTTTCCGTTATCCCGTTATCATGTTTTTCCGTTCGTTATCCCGTTTTCCCAAAAAAAAGGGCAAATCGGTCCAGCCGTTCTCAAGTTATGAGCTTACCAATACAAACAGACATTTATTTTTTAACCGACGAAACCAAAAAGGAGGAGGTTCTCTATTCGACCCGTATATTTTATGTTTTTCCATCATATTTTTTTATGTATGATCACGCATAACTTTTTACTGAGGCGTCCGATTCCGATAATTATTTCTTCAGTGGATAGGGTGTACTTCGACTTTGGTCCCATTTGAATTTAAAAGATGAAATCCACCCCTAAGGGTAGCGAAATGAAGGATATTGATCACTCACCCTCTGAATTCTGGTCCGTTAACCGATTCTATCAGGCATAACTTTGTACTGGGTACTTCGATTCGGATGATTCTTTTTTTAATAGATAGGGTATACCTTATATTTGGATTTCGAAAGGGATTAGCCACCCTTACGGGTAGAAAAATAGGGGAAAATTGATTTTTCACTAGTGAACATTAGCACACACATACGTAGTTGACAATGACAGATCGCTACTGACATTATTCTTGTTCCGTCAAAATCAGTATATTTTATGAGAGGATGGAATGATATCCAAAGTTATGAAATAAACTAACCAGAACAACGAAAACAATTTATATTACAACAAATAGTAAAAGTAGATAATCATATCATTTAACTGGTAATAGTTGAAGTAAGGTGGGTAAGTAAGTATTTTGGAAGTAATCAAAAAACAAGTAGGTAGTAATTGGCTAGATTTTAGCCACAAAAAATTGAAAAATAAACTTTTTAACAAAAAATTAAACCGACGAAAAAATCAACTGAAAAGCAAAAAATAAAATAAACCTTCTTAGTCTAAATGATAATTGAGCTCCTAAACTAATGTAAGTAAGTGATTTCGAGTCGGCGCCAAACAAACTAGCAATTGAATTAGGTGAAGCGTAAAATGAAGGCAGCGAGATGCACGGCTGCGTTTTGATGACTTCTTTCATAGATAATGATCTACGATAATTGTTTGTTTGGCGCCGACTCAAAATCGGTTACTTACATTAGTTTAGGAGCTCAATTATCATTCAGACTAGGAAGGTTTATTTTAATTTTTTGCTTTTCAGTTGATTTTTTCGTCGGTTTAATTTTTTGTTAAATTTTTTTTATAATATATTGTATATCCTGAAAACTTTTCCAGGACAAAGAAATATCCAATAAGTTTTCTAAAAATCCTTTCTTTTCCTAAAAACCTTATTCGGAGTGGTACGAACATTCAAAAAAACAAATAGCCAAATCGGTACTGCCATTGTTTTTATAAAATAAAAAAAAATGTTACCCTGACCAGGATTGGTAGGTGACAGTGTAACCGCTGATCTATTGACTCGATAGTCAGTCCCTCCCCCAAATTTTCTATATACCCGAATTTTCCAATTCCCTGGCAAATTCCTAATTACGGGCTATTACAAACATTAAAAAAAATTGGCAAATCGGTCCAGCCGTTCTTACAAAAAATCGAGATTTTTCAACAATTCCCCTAATGAATTCAATTGTCAATGTTAAAAAACTCTTCTGAAGCATGAATAACCTCAAAACATCACTTCTAAAATCTGTTTTCAGCAGAAAGAGAAGAGAAACGGTGAAATATCCGGAGTTTGATTCTCTATTGAATGTGTTTTTATATTCTCCTGAAAAAATTTTCAGGCGAAAATTCAAATATGCCTATATGTTTTTATATTGAATTTTTGCGTCTGGATGATTCGATAATTAACATTTTCCAATTATGATTTATCAATTATTCCATTGTTAATTATTCTTTATACTGAATTTTTGCAAATATAGAGTTATATTTGAAACAACAGTTTTATTGTTTTACACAGTATAAATACTCAAGTAGTCTAGCTAAAACGTTTCTGATTTTGGATAAGTCAGTATAACTTGAAAATATCATCAAAATCGAAGCTGAATTAGTGGGTTTAGAAGTGAAAACCTTCACAGACTCGACTTCACACTACATTATCAAATTGTCAGTAGCTAGATATCTGATTTCACTGGTGGTTTTTAATCACTTACCTCTTACACATGATATAAAAAAATTACAAGTCGTTATTGAATACCTATTTGCCCACGGTTGGCGACATTGATTGAAGTGGAAGTTAAAAAGTGCCCAAGGAACTACGAAGAGTAGTAATGCCGCGAAGCTGAATATCTTCTTTGGAGTTATCTAAGGTTCAATAGAAACGATAATTCTCATATGAAGTGTCCTCTCCTTCTGAATTAGCGGCATAAATCCAATAGTATCACAAACGGAGCACAACAAATGTTCAGGTTACGATCCTGCAGCATCGTGACATTATTTGTACAAACAATATCACAAGAGGCCCCTACTAATTGCCCAATAATATCATATTCGATTTGTACATTTATGATGAAACACACCGTAAAAACAAAATTAAAATCACACCTAATTTGTATTCACGCTATATCTCTACACGAATCAACGTAATCATTGTGATATCATAATTTTTAACTGAATTAAATGGCATTACCATATTCAATATATTTCCAAGGCAGACAATGCTAACTTGATTTATGAAAGCTTTTTCAAACTCCTCTCGCACGTGTCTGGGTGATTGGTACGAATCTTGGAATCGAAATTTGAAGCACTTCCATTCATTCAATTGGCCTCTCTAAAATGTTGGTGTTTGGGATTTATGGTCTGACTTCATTTGAAATAGTCATCCAGGGGATTTTCAGGGTGCATATCAAGAGTGTCGCAGTTCATCAATCTCATACATATATAGACTGATAACTTGAACTTCTAACTAATAGACAATATGGCTTTATAGAGAATCTTTGCACACATAATGCCATTGCTCATTCAACATTACTAATTTATGGGACTGTGGATAGTAAGCTTGCATATCTTAGTGTTTTTGTCGAACTGGCAAGGCATTTGATACAGCAAGTCTTGAGACTTTGCAAACAGTTGAGTGTCCGAAGAGTGATACCAGATTTTCTTCCTGAAAGGACGAAAATAAAAAGTTGAATTGAACGAAATATTGAGCAATATAAATTGTGATGTACCACAAGAGAAGTTACCTACTTGAATAAACTTTTTATAATCGTCCTGAATGAAGTGCTCAATATTAAGGTAGTTCCGCCACGAGACAGTTGAATTAGAAAATTATTTTCGACGGAATCGAAAAATTTCAAGAGACTTTTCGATTTGAAACGCGAAAGGGGGGCACTTGCCCCTCCCAATCGACTCTAGAAAATTTCTTCGTTATAGAAAGTCGGTGACTCAAAAAATTTATGTTCCCGAAAGCGCAGCAGAAAAAAAATCATACACGCCCCCCCCCCCGTCACCAGAAATCATACGTCATGGGAAAAAATTATCGTTTTTCGATAACACTTCAATGGACTTTTTTGTAGTACTCTTTTTTAACTTTTTCTTGGGGGGGGGGAAGGGGGGCGGGTATCGTTAAAATCGATGGGGTCAACTGGGAGAAGGAGTTTTTTTCGCGTTCAGACCCCCTGGCATAATCCGCATTTCTCTACGACCCCCCCCCCCCTCCTTTATTTTGAATATTGAGAGTAGTTTTGATCTGTCAAACTAGATGGTCAATCACTTTGATTTTTTCCACAATATCCCTGCCCTGCCCTAACTTCTCCTCGTTTTTCATAAACTTCTTGATTTTAGTACCAACGGTAGAATTAATAATGTGCTGTTTGCCTATGCATGGTCCATATGTTACGTGTTAATTGAGTCAACTTCAATTATATATATCTCGGGTTCAAGATGGTGAAACTTGTTAAAATTGTATAGAGGTGTTGTTCACGTGTTAACAATACGTATGCCAACTTTTAATAATTTCCTAATTCAACTGTCTCGTGGCGGTTCATCTCCTTTTATGATGATACTGTAATTGCGTACAAAGCGAAATCTTGGAATATGGCAAAGAATAACCTTAAAAAAATAACAAGAATAATACCTTTACATTTCAGCAAAATAATCCACCAAACTATGGAAAACAGAATTGTGAAATAAACTGAAAAATCTATGAAAAAAAGTAAAACAATGGATAGCAATACAGAGTCACATTTTTATGACATTATTAAGGCTCGTCCATACTCATCCGAATAAACGTTCATACTCATACGGCAAAAAAATGCGATTAACTATGAATCATATCATATGTCATTTCTCTATATTTATTGTTCATGTTTGTTATTTTTTCATTTAAAAATATTACAATTAGTCCAATATGGATTCGGAAGAAGACTAGGTAATTAGTTTATGCATTTTATCGAACCTTTTCATTCAATTTTGACATCACTATGGATGATAGTTCGTGGAACTAAGGGTAAGTTAAAGAATTTGAAATATTCCATGGATTTGCATATCCTCAACGAGATTGTAATAATTTCCCTGCACTTTTTTTAGCGAAATATGTCACGAACACATTTTCTTCCATTTTGGTTTGAAGTACTTGGTAGGGTTCATAACTTCTAAAATATTAGGTGTATCAAAATGAGATTTGGTATAGTTAAATGGTATGTCAAGAGGAGAGTTCTCACATATTTTTCACTTTCCGGTCACTTCCGGTTTCATCAGAAATGGCTCCGGTTTTGAATTTTTAAATGGAACACCCTGTATATTGTAACATTTTTGGATTTCTGAGACAATTATCGATCAAAGAGTTTTTACTCCTACTTAATTTTTTTAGAGTCACTTTTAATATTGCATCTAGGTGGCCATGATCGGACGTAAACTAATCTGTGGACCTCAAGTGATGTCAGAAAATTCAATCGCAAAGTTTCAGTGACTAGTATGAAAGATAGGAATGAGACAAGTTGGAAAAGTTATATTTTCGTGTCTAACTATTATTTTTCAAATGGCGACTATTTTTTATCAAGCACTTCCCGAAAGAAGGATTTTTTGACGAATCTAACGATACTAATTTATTTTGCGATTGGATTAAAAATAAGAACATAAATTAAATATTTCTAAGGAAAATACTGAATAATAATGTATTTTCTTTTGTCAAGTGTGCCATAATGCGTAACATTTTGCAGTTATGTTTATCAAGTGTTCTTTGAAAAACAAAACACTCACTTAGGAAATAACAGTGACATAAGCTTTATGAGCAAACAGTAAAAGTTTCTTAATTTTCGTTACATTTCAGTTTAATTTTTCTTCGAAATAATTGTACTCAAAGTGGATATGTTATTAATATTCGGAGAATGTCATAGAAATTCAAGTAATACTGCTGAGTTGTATGCTCAGAGATATCCCAATCGGCAACATCCAGCCCATCAGTATTTTCCGTATGTTGAGAATCGTTTTAGGCAAGAAGGAAATCGAGTGGCGGAACAGAGGTTTATCATAAATGAAGAGAATGAGATTAACGTTCTTGCTATGGTTGAGGTTGATAAAACGCTTTCCTTACGAGAAATTAGTCAAGGAATGCAGATAAGTCACGAATCAGCAAGAAAAGGATGGATATCGAGCATTTAAATATCAGTTACATCAACATTTGTGTGCTGACGATGGCGATAGACGGGTAGTGTTTTGTGATTGGCTGCTTCAAAATCATAGAGTTAACCCAAATTTTATCAACTTTATTCTATTTTCCGACGAATAATGGTATGTTCAATAAGCAGAATACTCGGTACTGGGCCAACCAAAATCAACATGCAATGAGAGAGGGCAATTTTCAAGGAAGGTTTGGCGTTAATGTCTGGGCTGGTATTTTTGGAAACAGAAAAATAGGGCCAACATTGTATCAAGGTCAGTTAACAGGGGTTAGGTACTTCTTCAAAATGAAATCGAGGATCTCTAATAATCTACCTTTGGCAGTTTTACGGCGAATTTACTTCCAACAAGATGGAGCACCCCCTCATAATACCAGAGAAGTTCTTAATTACTTAATAGAGCATTTTAATAATCAAGTTATTGCAACCAATGGTCCAGTACAGTGGCCTGCCCGCTCACCGGATCTCACTGTGATCGATTTCTTCATTTGAGGATATGTTGAAGAAAAGTTTACTGTGCAACAGCCCCAGCCGCTCTTGAAATCTTATAAGAAGGAATGTTACGGGCATTCAGAAGTATAACGCCTCAAATGTTACGAACCGTGTTGAGAGATACAATTGAAGGAGCTGAAATGGATCTTGAACAAGGAGGAATGCACTTTGAAAATGTACTACAGTGAAAGTAAATAAATTATTATCCAGTATTTTCCTTAGTGATATTTAATTTATGTTCTTATTTTTAATCCAATCGCAAAAAAATTAGTATTGTTAGATTCGTCAAAAAATCCTTTTTTCGGTGCAACAGAAAGTATGAATTGATGCAAGAAGTGGTGGATACAACCAATCCACGTTCTTGAATTCAACAACCTATATGAAAGACTACATGATTTTGCTGAAAATATGAAACATTGTTGCAACCTTTGTCTTTCCAAGAGTTGTTCGTTACTATTTTCATGAAATTCTTTGACATTTTATCAAAATATCCTCAAATAATTGATGAAATTTCTTTCATTTCCACTGAAATAATGTTTGAAATCATAAAATCAACAAATTAAGACTGAATGTCAAGCATTTTTTATTAAATTGAATTGTGACCAAACTTTTCATCCCAATTCCTCTATCTCATTGGTTAATATGTAACGTAAGGACTATAACGTTCATCGACTCCAAAACTACTTATACAATGCCAGTGAGAAGAAATATACACGAAAAACGTATCTTTTCTAGTTTTTGCCATTTTGATCGTAATATGTGACAATTCAGAACAGAACGTATGATTTCATTCAAAAAGTGGTAGAATACCACCCGTTAACCTATATGGAAGAGTAGATGATTTTGCTGAAACTATGAAAATGTATTTAAATCTTTGAGCTTTCAAGAGGTGTTCATTACTATTTTCATGAAGTTTGTATACATTATATCAAAATAAACTCAAATAATTGATATATTTCTTTCATTATCACTAAATCAATCTTTGAAATGATGGAAATGACAAATTTATATTGAATATTGAGAATTTTTCTCATTTTCACAATTGTTCGCCAGAGCTTCATTTTGCGTACTTGTTACATGAACTACTATATTTATATGTGTGCCAATAGTTGTATTCGTTTTTGATACATTATTATTATCATTAAAAATGTGATTATTACTTGCCTACTGAAAAACAGTTTCGGGGGTTCTTGGAATCAGATATTGTGAATTCAATGTAAAAATTTCTGAACTCAAGATGTCAAATACAATATGACGGACAGTGGGTGGTGCTTTTGGGGAAGCAAAATGAAGAATTTTTATTTTATTTTAATAATAATTTATTGCAAAAAAATACATACATATAAATACAGATTGATATTTGCAATATTAAAGGGAAACCATTTAGGTACTTAAGGTACCTGTCTATGGTATTTATACAATCAAAATTACAAAATGAATACAAGATTATGCATAAGTGGACTTAATTAATTATAGTTATAATTTATAGATAGCCGATTTTCATTTTCGAAGATACGTTTAGTTGAATAGAGAAGGAAATAATAATTTTCAAGAATATTTGCAACACAAAAATACCTTTAGGCACTTTAAAGGACCTGTCTATAGTATTTTTATTATTGCAGAATTTATGCATACTAACAGACTTTACATTTGAGTACAGATAAATTGAGGCCATCACATTCATTTAGAGCCATATGGATGGAAAAAAGGCATATTGAAATTCAAATAATCAGGAATTATAAAACAATCGATATATCAATATTTTAAGCAGAATCAATGATGTCATGAAAAAATGTTCGATTCTGTAGTGCTATCCATTTCTCATATATTTTTTTAAAAGGTGTTTGAGGGTTTCTGGTTTGATGTTTTCGGGAATTTGATTGAATATCCTTGGAGATAGGTGATGATCTTTCACCGATAGCTTTATTCACTCTGGGCAATATGACGTGTGATGCAACGCTGGATCTTGTTTGATATAAATGTTCGGATTTTTTCACATATTTTTCTTTTCGAAAGGTGAAGACTAATATTATTTTCGTATAAATTTGTCTGGTATCGCGTATTTTCAGCTCATTGAACAGTAGATTAGAAGAGAATCGATTTGGTCTAAAGGACATGATTTTGAGAACCCTTTTCTGGATAACTTCCAATGGTTTTAGAATATCTTTTCTAATGCCAGCCCAACCAATTATACCGTAACTCAATAGAGGATCCACAAGTGCGTAGTATATGTTCTCAATTTGTGCAAGTCTAGTATTTGCCGGCATTTATAAAATGTATGAAGAATTGATCTAATTTTTTTTTTATTTCTCTACGTGTATATCCCAATTTTGGTCAAACGAGAATCGAAGATTTGTCGTCATTTATAGTCGAATCACACTATTGATATGTGTAAAAACTGTGAAATGTTTTTCAAATAAGTTTGGAAAATAATTGAAGTCAGGCTGTTATTAAATGTCTCAAAAATGTGTCAGTTTATTCCTATATTTGTGATTAATGAGCTTATATAGTCAGTTTATTGTGCTAACATCGTTTGAATCTGTTATTCATTGTTATAAAAATTAATTAGATTTAACAAAATTATATTTTCATCTTTTTAGATTTATTTGATTTTAGTAAGTTACAAATATATGGTGTTTTTAATTGTGCCTACTTCGTTTCTACTATTGGCAAAATTAGATAAATATAAAGAGAAATATCCCCGACGGCCATTCACATTTTGGACTACTTTTTGCTAAAACGATCACCTTCCGGTGAACACAAGATTCATCCTCCGAAATTAGATCATTCACTCAGTCAACCTATGTTCGAAATCAAAAAATAATACAATAGATATATTTTATCTAGTTCAATGAACTCCAGTCAAAAGCTAATCTTGCCAAATTGATGGGTTTATCGAGTAATAAACTTCGAAAATAGGGTAAGCAAAATAATATTCGTGTATCTGCAATAACTACTGAATTTGTTGTGAAAGGTTGATGAACTCAGCTACTACGGTACTCGTGTGAACATATCGTGTGCCCAATTTTTTTATTGAATCAAATCGTTGACCAAACAATGTTTCTTTCACGTAGTTTTGTGTGATAAAGTTTTTTGATCGCCATGACTATGCGATAATTTCAAACAAAAGCGGAAAACGCACGTTTTTTCCGAAATAATATTTTGGCATTAGGGAGTCATTGTTTGAATATTTGGCCTGTTCAACTGTTTTTTTTTCATTATTTTCAAATCTTTCAGGAGCATCTCTGAAAACGTGGAACTGCATCTATTTATTCATTTTATTTACTATTTATTCATTTTATTTCTCAAATTAGGCTGAAAATAGAAAAATATAAACAAAAAAATATATTAATTTTTTTTAATTTTTTTACAAAAAAAAACAGGTGGCACCGAAAGTTACCGAAAAATGCCACGGCTTTTTTTCTCCAAAAACACACCAACAATGAAATGGCTGTTCCTAAAGTTCGTGGGGAATAGGTCAAGAATATTAGATCACCCAGTATCTTCATGAAATTTTCACAGGTGCTTCAAAACATGGTAAAAACAGTATAGCAATCGAAAATTTTGCGCGGAAAAGATAATATTAGGAGATACGGGCCCCCGAAGATTCATAAAGAGAGGTTATGGGATATCACTTTTGGAAATTGTAAACTGATATGAACAATTTCTTTTCATATTAAAATAGTAACTGCACACTCATTCAACGTTTCAGTAATATTAAACTCACTTATTTTTCGATAAAGTAATGAAAAAACTCCGATTACTTTTCATATAATTCTACAGAAGAAATGTCAAAAATCAAACGTTGGTGATTGTGTTATGTTCATCCAAATCTCGTGGATCTTGAAGTTTACTGCTATGCGACGTTGCCTATGTCTCCAAGGGGAAAAGAAAGTACTGGAATTCAATTCGACATACACATTTGAGCATATAAATTATAACTATTACAGCATGAAAAGACGATCTGATAGTTCTGATGGATATATGTATCAATAGAAGTTAAAAATATATCACCACTTTTTGGGAATGTCTAATAGCTTTTGAAAATTAAGCATTAAGTTGATGTGCGGAATTTAGAAAGTTGCCAAACATATTAAAATAATGTGACTTCAGATTATTTTGTTTTAAGTAATTGTAAATCGGACTAAGAAACGCTTTTGACTTGGATATTTTCTCCTACGAGAAAACATCCAACCTATTTCTTATGTAAAAAAAAGGAACACATTCTTAAGAAAAATATTGGTGGCCCTGAAATGGGCTGTTTTTTCGAAGTAAAGGGATTCAATAATCTTCCAATTCACTCTGTGCGTCTTTATTTGCCAAATGGATGAAATCGTCGGCCTGTTTTCGGGGATCGTATAACGTCCAGCTAATTTCAAAAACTCCTCAGTTATGAAAAAATGTAATGTACATCTTATTATAGCTTGGAGTTTCGTTGGGAAAAAGGTCAATTAACTGAAACCACTATGGATCTGTTGCCGACGTTTCAACTTTTATAAAGTCATCCTCAGGGCACTACAATAGGGATTGTGAATATTACGAGGGTGAATAGTAGAGTAGCTTAGTACATGATAAATTACATGATAAAAACCTCAATAGAGGTACAAACAACTTAAGCTGTAAATAGGTCAAATCTTATGAAAATATGTATATATAAAATTGACATGGATAAAAATTATTGTAAAATTGTAAAACAAAGCATGTAGTAAAACAACAGGATACTTACAAGAAAAATAGGTTCCTTGTCGTGATAAAATGTATATTACAAAGGATATTTACATATATTTGGATTCCTCTTGTTATAATATAAATGGAAATTGTTAACATATGTCGAAATCAACGGAGAGTTTGCTTCTGAATGAAGGCATTCAGTGGAGATTGGAAGAGTTTTTGGTTTTTCCTCTTGATTTCTTTCGTTATTCATTGATAAAGTACGTGTAGGAACCATAGGCGTGCATGGTGGGTGATTATTGTGGTGTTTTCAATTTACTTATTAGGTATGAATAGGAGTTGGGTAGAAATTGAGTATCTGTTTTCTTATTAGCATTGTTTTTGTATTTTTTTATTTTGATCATTTCTTGTATACCTCTCTTTCTATAGTTTTTTTGCTTTCCAACAATTTCTGTATTTACAAAATCGAATTTGTGAAGATTTTTTTCTGAGTGTTCGGCAAGACCTGTTTTATTTGTTGTTCTTATGAGGTTTTCAGGTCTTATGCTCCGTTCATGTTCAGATATTCTAGTTTTGAGATATCGTCCTGTCTGCCCAATATATACTTTGTCACATTCTGCACAAGGAATTTTGTAGATTATGTCACTTTCGAGTTCTTTTGGTGTTTTAGATTTCAATTTGGTGGAGTATTTTTTAGCAGTGTTTTCATTTTTGAATGCAATATTGAAAGGCGCATCAGTAAATACTTTCTTTATCTTCTCTGAAAGACCCGAAATGTATGGGATTTTGTAGAAGAAATTATTTCCATTTGGTAGTTTAATATTACTGGTTTGCTCTTTGAAAAGGAGTTTGTTTATTAATTTTGTAGGATAATTGTTTTTCAATAGGTATATTTTAATTGCTTCGAGATTTTTCTGATGAAGGGACGGATGTGATAGTTGCAGAGCTCTATATTTGAGATTCAAAATAATATTGGCCTTTTGAGTGAGGGAGTGTTGAGAATTGAAGTTCAAAAATCTCTCAGAGAAGGTGGGTTTGTGATACCAATCTGTGATGATTTTATTCTCATCTGTTCTTATGATTGAGATGTCTAAAAATGGTAATCCATTATTTCATCTTATTGTCTACATCAAGAATATTTTGCGAAAAAAAATTGATGGGCGAACTGATACGCAAATATGCTGCTAACGAACAGAAGGACAAGTTGGAACTCATCTACACATTCTAATATTGAAAAAGCGAAACCACACTTTTTTTTAACTTTAAAAGGCCATAATTTCCAAATTATATTTTTCGCGCTTAAATTTCGATTGCTTAAGTATTTTTATCGAGTTTTGAATCACCTGTGATAAATTTGTGATTATTTCGTGAAAATTTCGTTGAAATTTTGCGAAAATCCGGATTGGCCCAATTCACTTGAATAGTTGGCAACGTGGCATGTCCATAAAACGCCAAGATCAAAGAACAATGCAGCCACCAATATTTGATTTCTGACATTTCATGTGAAAAATTAAATGAAATGTAATCGGAGTTTTTTCACGACTTTATCGAACATTAAGTGATTTTAATATTACTCAAACGTTAAATGAGTGTACAGTTAATATTTTATTGTAAATAGCTATTCTTTAAATCAGTTTGCAGTTTCCAAAAGTGATATTCCATAACCTCTCTTTATGGACCTCCTAAAATTATCTCTTCCGCGCTAAATTTTCGATTGCTATACTGTTTTTATCGTCTTCCGAAGCGCCTGTGAAAATTTCGTGAAGATACTGGGTGATCTCATTTTCTTGACCTTTACCGTCGTTGTTTTACTGTTCAGTCAATTACCTTTAATTTAATACCAATCATCAAAAAACTGGAAAAAAATTATATCCTATATCAATATTTTCTTATAGTACAATTACGATCCCTGGTATGTAACATAAATTGTGACTCAATAAATTCATACAGAATTTTAATATTACAATACCCTTCACAGGACCTGATCGAGTCTTTCCACAATTGCCTGAACTAACTATAAAGGGAAGGTTCAGATTGAAAAACACATATTTTAAAATATTTTTTATTCGATGAGTCACCAGAATCCTAGGGAAAATGTGTATTCCAATAATTCAATAAGAATGTCTGAATGTTTTTTGAGAAGGTAGGTAGGTACATGAACATTCATTTTGAGTCTTCTCTCCTTTGGAAGTGGAAAATATATTAATTATCTGTATGTATACGAACTCAATTTGAAATGAGACTTCCTAATGTACAATTAGTTCAAGAAAATGAGATCACCCAGTATCTTCACGAAATTTTCACAGGCGCTTCAGAAGACGATAAAAACAGTATGGCAATTGAAAATTTAGCGCGGAAAAGATAATTTTAGGAGATATGGGCCCCCGAAGGTCCAAAAAGAGAGGTTATGGAATGTCACTTTTGGAAACTGCAAACTGATATAAAGAATAGCTTTTTACACTAAAATAGTAACTGTATACTCACTTAATGTTCGATTAAGTAATGAGAAAACTCCGATAACATTTCATTTAATTTGTCATATAAAATGTCAAAAATCGAATATTGGTAATATTGGTGGTTTTATGGACACTCCATGTTGCCAACTATTCAAGTCAATCCGGATTTTCGCGAAATTTCCACGAAATTATCACAGGTGCTACAGAACTCGATAAAAACACTTCAGCAATCGAAATTTGAGCGCGGAAATATATATTTTGGGAATTATAGCCTTTTAAATTTAAAAAAGTATGATTTCGCTCCTTCAATATTAGAACGTGTAGGCTTCGTAAAGTTAATTGGCTTGCATTCAACTTGGATAGCATGTTAGCCAAGTTAGGTTAGGTTGTGTTCCTTCTTTATACGTAACAAATTGATTGGAGGGTAGCGTCGCTTTGTAAGGTTGATCAGCATGCTTTCAACATGGATGACAAGGTTAGTCAAGCTAGGTTAGGTTGTGTTCCTTCTTTTTACGTAAGGAATTGGTTGGATTGAAATGTTCGCGAGCGGAGTGAAGCGTCGTCTTATAAGGTTTGATTAGTTTGCATTCAACTTGGATAGAAAGGTTAGCCAAGTTAGTAGCCAAGTTAGGTTAGGTTGTGTTCCTTCTTTTTACGTGAGAAAGTAATTGGATGTTTTCTCGTATGGCGTGTCTCGGCCGAGCCTACGAAAAAACATCCAAGCCAAATTTAACAATTACTTACTTACTTACAAAATAATCTGAGGTCACATTATTTCAATAAGTTTGGTAACTATCTAAATGCGTCATATTAACTTCATGCCTACTTTTCAAAACCATTAAGACACTCCTAAAAAGCGTGGTGATATATTCTTTGCACTTACAGTTTCTATTGACATATATATCCATCAGAACTATCAGATAGTTTTTTCATAGTGTAATAGTTATTATTTATATGCTCAATATATATGTCGCATTCAATTTCAGTACTTCTTTTTCCTTTTGGTGACATAGGCAACGTCGCATATCAATAAACTTCAAGGTCCAGGAGATTCGGATAAACAACACAATCACCAACGTTTAATTTTTGACATTTCTTCTGTGAAATTTATGAAACATAATCGTAGTTTTCTCATTACTTTATCGAAAATTAAGTGATTTTAATATCACTAAAACGTTAAATGAGCGTACAGTTACTATTTTAGTGTAAAAAGAAATTGTTTAAATCAGTTTACAATTTCCAAAAGTGATATCCCATAACGGCCAAAACCTTTCTTTATGGACCTTCGGGAGCCCGTATCTCCTAATATTATCTTTTCCGCGCAAAATTTTCGATTGCTATACTATTTTCATCATGTTTTGAAGCACCTGTGAAAATTTCGTGAAAATACTACAACGAATAAACAACCATTTATTTATTGACAAAATTAACTAAAAATGCATAATAAGAGTTGAAGTTGTCATTAAATAAATTCTAAAATTAAATAAAAATAGTATTATTATCAAATACAAAGAGAATATATATATATATATATATAGATATATATTCAGTGTTCGGTCGATACTTTCCGGTCTCCCTCTTTCCTTTTCCCCAATTCCTCCTTTATTTTCAGGTGCATCCTAATAGTAATAATGATGAAGTCTCCTAGAGTAAAACACTCCGGAAGCAAAATACCTCTCCATTCGGATTTCCGGGCGAGAGGTACTCGAGGGGACTCAACATTAAAGATTAATTTTTGCAACATCCGCGGACTCAACAAGAACATCAATGACGTCCACCATCACCTACAGACGAAAAAACCGGATATTCTGGCTCTAACAGAAACACAAGTAAACTCGTCCACCAACAAGGTCCATATGCTTTGTCCTGGTTACGAACTCGATTCTCGATTCAGGTTCAAAGGTGGAGTCTGCCTTTACGCTAAGGCTTACCTTTCATGCCAGCGTGAAGAGAGTTTGGAACCGAAAGACTTTGATGTGATGTGGTTCAAGCTATCTGATACCAAACTGACTAAGTTCCTCTGCTGCCTTTACCTATCACCTAATGAACCTTCATATAACGACCTCTTTGAGTTTTTATCACTCAAACTAGACTACATTCAGGAGAACCATCCAATCATGGGAGACTTTAATGTACATAACGCTGCCTGGCTCAAATTCTCTAACGAAACAGATGATGCGGGTCGTCAAGCCGAGGCCTTCGCCATCACTCATGGTCTAGCTACCAACCCGCATCCCTGATGTCAACAACCAGTCTGCCAATACACTAGATCTTTTCCTCACCTCCTGACCCGTATAGAATAGAAGTTTGTGCCCCACTTGGAAACTCTGATCATACACTTGGAAACTCTGATCTACACAACATGCTCTTTCCATTTACCATCAAGCTGCACAATACCACCCCGTCTCATGTGGCATTACAATTTGGCCGACTGGGAAGGTCTTCGTATGTTTTTCTCAGCGTTTCCATGGAAGAGAGTTTGTTTCTCTTCAGTAGATCCAACACGATGTGCTGAGACAATTTCTGAAATCATCATGTTGGGGATGCAAACCTACATACCGAATACCGAAAGAAGAACATCATCCGATAAGACCTGGTTTAACAGAAACTGCTCTAGAGCTGTGGCTTCCAAACAGGCAGCATACCATCGATGGCTAAAAAATCCGGGCCCTGAGACCAGCGCGGCATATGTCGAGGCTAGAGGCATATGCAAAGAGACAATAGAATGTTCAAAAGATGCCCACAATGCCAAAATAAGATCAAAACTTGCTGAATGTCCTTACGGATCCCGTTCATTTTGGTCTTTCGCCAAAGCTGTAGGAAGAAAATTCACTTCCAGCTCATTTCCTCCTCTAACCAAAGAAGATGGAACACTAGCAACGACTGCCCAGGAAAAAGCCAATATCTTTGCGCACCTATTTGCTGGAAATTCCACTCTGGATTCATCGGGAAAACAACCCCCGAACATTACACCTATTGACAGTCACATGCCCGAGATCACCTTTCGCCATACTTACTATCAGAAAGATTTTGCTGGGTCTCAACACCAACAAAGCCTGTGGATCTGACGGAATCCCGCCGATTGTTCTCAAGAAATGTGCCCCCGAACTAACACCTGTTCTTTGCAAGTTGTTCAACCACTCTTACAATTTGGGGGTATTTCCGTCCAATTGGAAAATTGCAAGAGTACAGCCAGTCCTAAAAAGGCAAAAGGCCCTACCTAGCAACTACAGACCTATCGCACTGCTATCTATTATTTCAAAGGTCATGGAAAAAGCCATCAACATCGAGCTCATGAAATATCTGGAAGACTCAGGAATTGTCAACGATAGGCAATATGGCTTCCGCCATCAGAGATCAACTGGTGACCTGCTCGCTTACGTCTCACATATATGGCAGCTATCTATTGAAAAGTATGGAGAAACTTTAGCTGTGGCATTAGATATCTCCAAGGCGTTCGATCGAGTTTGGCACCAGGGACTCCTCGCCAAGCTTCCGTCTTATGGCTTGCCCCCTCAGCTGTGTTCTCTGCTTGCTAGTTTTCTCTCAAACAGGTCTCTCCATGTAGTGGTCGATGGAGTTTCATCTGACACTCTACTCATAAATGCTAGAGTTCCGCAAGGATCTATTCTCGCACCAACACTATTTCTACTTCACATCAACGACCTGTTGAAAGCAACTTCATGTCCAGTACACAGCTTTGCCGATGATAGTACCCTCCATACCGCTTTCTCTTCCAGGGCCCCTATATCAGCCCGTGAAACCAGAAATGAACGAGGAAGAAATGTTAATAATATAAATATGGACTTAGCAACAATTCTCGAGTGGGGGATCTAATAACTTGGTAGAATTCAATACAAACAAAACACAAGTATGTCTTTTCTCTAGAAAAGCCGATCTCACTATGCCTAACATAACTTTGTCAGGAGTAACCATACCACTGAAGTCATCCATATCGATGCTTGGTATTACTATCAGCAATAACCTTTCCTGGGAAAATCATGTGAGGTCCATTGCCAAAAGTGCATCCCAAAAACTTGGTTTTTTGTTTCGTGCAAAGAGCTATTTCACCCCCACTCAGCTGCTTATGATCTATAAGGAACAGATCCGACCTGTCCTGGAATACTGTTCCCATATTTGGAGCGCGGCACATAAACATATCCTGAGGCTATTGGATTCTGTCCAAAAAAGGGCAATTCGTCTCGTCGGTGATGCCTCGCTTACAAACTCGCTCACTTGTCTGGAACACCGTAGAAAAGTTGGCGATTTGTCTCTATTTTATAGATATTTTCATGGGCGATGCTCTTCTGAAATATCAACAATCGTTCCTGCTTTGGCAGTCTCTTCGAGACTAACCCGTCAAGTTCAGTCATCACACCCCTTCGTGGTCACTTTGGAGACCTGCAGAACATCACTTTCCAAAGACTCGTTCATCCAACGAACAGCGAGGCTTTGGAACTCATTGCCTAGGGAGGTGTTCCCCGAGGCATACAACCTCCAGAAATTTAAGAAGAACACCAACTCCTACCTTCTTTCCCTTGGTTCCCACGATGTTCTTCGAACATTACAGGATATCCCTTTTCGTGGGAACCAGAACATAAAAAAAAAAAAAATATTTATATATATATATATAAATATATATTGTTATTTTTAGAAATACGTTAAATGTTCAAAGAGTTGAAATGAGAATGAAAAATTTGAAAAAACCCATAAGTAAAAAAATGTTCGTATTTAGTAATCTGTGCTATGTTATTTTACAGTTTTTCTGAAGATTCTACCGTTTTTCTGAAACCTTATATAATATTAATCGATACCTAAGCAATTGGAATAATTTTAAAATTTCCAGAAATCAAAATTTACGAATATATTTTGAGCACAAGCATATAACAAAATATTAAAAGTTCGAACATCCTGTATAAGAAATTGGATCTGACCTAAAGCCAATGAGATGCCAGGAGAGATCTTGATGCAAAATAAGGAATTTTGAAAATATGAAAAGCAGAAACGTCAAAAGAATTATTTTTACATGTCTTGTAAATAGTATGTGAGGTAGTTAGAAATGTTTCGTAAATAAAAACTGTCAAAAAGGTGGAAATAATGAAAAGTGCAACAAAAGGTACGGGAAAATCGAAAATTCGAGAAGGAAACAAATGTTGTTGGTATCAAGGGAGAAGAATCAACAAGCGAGAGAGGATTGGTAGAAAAATAATTTCTGGAAGAACCAACGATAAAATTCAATTCTGAAAAATCATCAATTTAAATAAAAAAACAGTTATTTGTCCAGATAACATGGGAAATGGAATAAAGAACAACAGCAGCTAAAAAGATCCCAGATGCAAAGTTAATCTTACTTTTTTCATTGGAGATGTACCAGTACGAGGCGAAGTCACAGCCGACAAAAGGAGCAGCAGTTTTCAGGAACCGGAGAAAAACCGAAACACTGAACATTCTCGTGACAAAAAAACCCAGGTATTTTTGAAACCATAAAATTTACCACAGTGCAATTAAAAACAAAACTTTTAAAGAATTTTGATGGAACTAGGTTAAATTTTATTTTAGTATCACATTTGCTGTACATACTTGCTATGAAGCACTAATTAGGTTATTTATCGCAGACTAGGTAGTAGTAAGTTTTTCTGCATTATTTTCAATGTTTGAGCGACAATGAATTGCTTTTTTCTGAAATGGACGTCAAGAAACTACTAGAGGGCTCCACAGTAGAACCGACTTCTGAGATTCCATAGGCGTACCGATTGAGTTAGCTGAGGTGAAGAAAATAAGGTGAAAGAAATGGGTAGAATGCATAGCCGGAGATATTAAATCCAAAAGGGAACTAGTTTAAAGTTTTTGAAAACAGTAAAAAATTTATTAAAAAACGAAAATATTGGTAAAACAAAAAAATTATATATTTATTTTGCTATGATGTCTGGTTGTGGAAAGTAAATAAACAAATATAAAATGAAATAAAAACGAACCGCAATCAACGCATCATAACAATATATATATATATATATATATATATATATATATATATATCGAACGATTAGAAGTGGGTCGAATTTAACTTGAAGATTTGATCATAGACAGGCACACAGACAGACACACAGACAGATACCAGGACAGGTAAAACAAAAAAAAAGCTTGTAAAAAAGAGTGATTTTACAGCATATGAATGATTCGTTATGAGAACCGAATTCTTCAAAATACATAAACAAACTAAAAAACACATATTATCCAATTAATTTCCCCAAAAATGAATAACAAATTACATATAATTGCCAATTAGTTCTTCTATTGTGTTTTAATTAACCTCTTGACACTTTTTAATGAACTTCAATCAGTAATTCACTTTTTCATTAATTATCATCCATAAGTATAATTGGCACACGTCTGGAGTTTGACCATGAATTCTTCTACCAGGTAGAGTTTACTTGCATTACAGAAGCTTGGTTTATACTGAACGTGTTTGTATTATCTCATGTAATATTGATTTTTTCAGATGAAAATACAAATGTATATACAGGGTGTTAGTGAATAAGTGCGACAAACTTCAGGGGGTGATTCTGCATGAAAAAATAATTACAGTTTGCAGATAGCTTTTATCCGCAAATGCTTCGTTCTCCGAGATACGGGGGTGTTAAAGTTTTTCTTAAAAACTGACTATTTATTCATTGCTCTGAAACCGGTCGAGACATGCGAATGAAATTCGGTGAGTTTTAAGAGGTAGTTATTGCGCATTTTTTGACATGTAATTTTTTTAAAGAAAAAAATAGTACGCCACTTAGATATTTTAAATGAAAAATTATTTTTGAATTCCTCGTTCAATATGTGACAAAAAATCTTTCCTGCCTTTTTTCCGTATGAGGCGCCGTTTTTACGCAAAAAAATAAAACATCTTAACGCGTATTTTTCATTTCTTTAATACATTATCAAGCACTATCTAATACAATAACGTTAAACCAGAACAATATTAGAAAATAACACTAATAAATAAATAGGCGCAAAGCTACAACAAATGTTCGAAATGACCTCCCTCAGACGTGATACAAGATTCAACTCTTCGCCTCATTAGAAATATAATAGAAATATCTATGTATCCTTTACGACATTACAAACATGTATAGGACAAGTCAGTCACCCGCTGTTAAATGTGTATTTTGAGGTTATCTTGTAATTATGAACACGAATAATATTTAACAATATACAGTTGGTATGAATAAAATAAAATAAAATAGTATTAAAATAGTACATTTCCTATAAACTAACATAGAATGTATTTATTGCACTATACAGGCATATTTATGCAAATGCAGACGGCAGAGTTCCTACAAGCTATCATGAAGGTATTATTTTACACTATAGTAGCATTTTTCTAGCATTAAATGTTTTATGGTCCTTTTGAAATTACTGGAGGCGTCCATACTTGTGAAAGTTAGTGGGAGTTTATTATAAATTTTCATTACCATGTATCCAGAACTATTTTCAAGTTTTGTAGTTTTGTGTCTGGGGTCACATAGATGATCAGAATTTCTGGTATCATAATCATGATTTGAAGAATTCAGTTCAAATGTATCAATATTTTTTCTTACATATAAGATACAGTGGTAGATATAAAATGCTGTAGAACGACATAATTTTATATTTAATGAATGTGGGCTTACAAGTTTGTCTGAAGTCTAGGCTGAACATTTTTCGTATGATCTTTTTCTGTGTTATGAATATTCTATTGGAATCTGTGAAATTTCCCCATAAGATTAGGTTATAACCTGAATGACTGTACACTAAACTGTAGTAGACGTTAATTATTGCACTGGTGGGCATGCAGTCTTCAATTCTTGAAATTGCAAAAGGCCTTATTCATTTTTTTATTAACTGCGTTAACTTGCTCTGTTCACCTGAGACTAGAATCAATATGTAAGCCTAAGAACTTTGTTCTTGTGGTTGATTCAATCATATTACTCTCGACATGTTAGAGAAGATGAGGTGGACGTAATATTATTGGAATGAACATGTACACACTCTGTCTTATCGATATTAACCATTAGACCGTTACGTTTACACCAGTTCACGAAAAAATTTACAGTATCTGCAATGGATGATATGAGTTCCTCTGAGGTAGTTGTGATTTTAGTTGAAGTGGTAAATCGTTTATAGAAAGTAGGAATATTAGCGGTCCGAGCACAGAGCCCTGAAGAACTCCTCTATTCATAATATGAGAGTTGGATATAGCATCCTTTACTTTGACTATCATTTTCCAATTGCTGCGAAAGGCCACAGTCCAGTCCAAGAAAATTTCTCTGAATCCAACATTGTACAATTTATTCCCGATGAACTTTATGTCTAAACTATCGAAGGCACGCGATAGGTAGAAAAACAGACCTGCCACGTGCTTTCCCTTATCTAGTTGCGCGTAAACATGCTCAAAAAGTTTGCAAGCAGCAGTTTGTGTTGATCTGTCTGCTCGGAATCCATTGTGTGGTTATGAGCTCGTTGATATTCAAAAAATGTATCATCCTACTCTAAACAATTTTTTCAAAGATTTTAGAAATAACACTCAGCACTGATACTGGTCGATAATTGGATAGGTTTTCAGGATCATTTTTCTTGTGAATTGGGATAACTTTAGCAAATTTAAGTGACGATGGAAACTTGCCTTCTATAATCGATAGATTTATAAGATGACTCGAGTGATTCGATAGAGATTCAACACCTGCCTTCAATATTTTTACTGATATGTTATCAATGCCTGTACTAGGCTTGGTTTTCAGGTTTTTTATTACATCCCTGACTTCCTCTGGTGTTACAGGATTGAAAAAGAATGTTTTGTTGAATATTTTAGATGTAGTACAAGATGTTGGCCTCGAGTTCATAAAATAGTCATCAAGGTCGTTAGCAAAATATTCACCGAATGTATCTGCTATATCTGAAGGACATGTTAAAATTTTACCATCAAAGGTGATTGTTAAATCCTGTTTTTTTTTGTTCTTCCGATTTCTTTGTTAACTAAATTCCAGATTGTTTTAGACTTATCATCAGACTTGAATATACGTTTGTTTTTTCATTTCGATTTAATTATTTTACTCAACCAATGGAGTTCCTTCAGATTTTCACTACTTTTTTTCACTTCTGTTGTAACCCAACCTGATCCTTTATCGCCATGCTGCTTTTTATATTGTTTTTTAAGAGGGCAATATATGTCTATATAATAGGTCAAAATGTTCATGAAGGTGTTTGTACAGTCTTCAATATTAGATTGAAGATACACTTCTTCGAAATCTGCTGTGGACAATGCATTTTTAAACTGATCCATATTTAGTTCAGACATGTCACGATAACAGGTTGATATTTTATTTTTTATTTTTGATAGTTTGGTCCAAGTTGCATCATCAACACTCAGGGTAAATATTCTGTGGTCACTGAAATGACCCTCATAGACTTCAGACTTACAGTGATTTAAATCAACATTGGTTAAGATATAATCTATTTTTGTTGATGATGTTCGCCCTAACTTATTTATGAAGACCCTTGTGGGGGCCAAAGAAGTGCATCTCAGATTGTAACTTAAAATCATTGGTGTGAAGTTATCCATAGATTTCTAGCCACACATGCTGACGTAGTGGAAAATTAAAATATGTGGCTGGGTTACATATTTATCAGCAACCGGACTAAAAATCTGTGGCCGGAAATATTCAACATACATATGTGATCTGGAATTCAACAGTTTTCGATATCATCATGACTGTATAGGCGACAAGAAAAACAATTCCACTACCACAATCAGTATGGAATTCTCTATAACTCGTATGATTTTCATCAACGCACATACGCACATCGTGGGATTCTGATTTTACGAGGGATGTAAAGAATTGACGATGCCTGATAAAAAAATCATTTTCTCGAAAATTGTGGGGGTGACAAGAAAAACGATTCCACTACGACATCAAGCATACAATTCTCTATAATTTGTATGATTTTCATGGACGCACATCATGGGGTTCGGATTTTACGAGGGGTGTAAAGACTTGTTGATACTCGATAAAAAAATCATTTTCGCCAAAACTGTATGGGTGACAAGAAAAACAATTCCACTACCACAATCAGCATGAAATTCTCTATAACTCTTATCATTTTCATGAACGCACATCATGGGGTTCGGATTTTACGAGGGGTGTAAAGAATTGTTGTTACTCGATAAAAAAATCATTTTAAAAAGAATCATTTTCGCGAAAACTGTATGGGTGACAAGAAAAACGATTCCATTACGGTAATCAACCTGAAATTCTATAATTCTTATAATTTTCATGAACGCACCTCTTTTAGTACTGATTTAACAAAGGGTGTAAAGAACTGACGCAATCCCCATTGAAAAAATCATTTGATCAAAAAGTCTGTTAGTGACAGAAACATTTCCGTAGAAAAGTTACGTCATCTTAAGAGGTCCCTTTCATAATATAAATTGACATGATTCCATGTTTGATATCGACTGATATCATGATGATATCGAAAGCTGTTGAATTCCACATCACATATGTATGTTGAATATTTCCGGCCACAGATTTTTAGTCCGGGTGCTGATAAATATGTAACCCAGCCATAGATTTTAATTTTCCACTACGTCAGCATGTGTGGGTAGAAATCTATGGATGACTTCACACCAATCTTAAAATCATATAGACGTGTTCTGTTGTTTGAATTGCTTGTCGTATTCGCGCAAATATTCCTGGTGTATTTCTTATTGTAATTTTTTTGTGATATCCCAAATAACATTAACCTTTTACATAATGAGAAGAAAATATCCTGAAATTCCATTTCCCCTTTCAAATGAATAATTCATTTTTGTCATTCCACCCAACCCAATATTTTTCATGTTCACTACTATATGGACATTATAGTAAATATAAACGCGGTAGTGCGTCACGTATTCTTTAAATTCTGAAATAGAACAACGAACGGGGATTTACCATAACTTACCTATGCCAATAAATATTCTGTTAATGTAGGTTGTTACTGGCACCTTAATTGACTGCTCGAAAGCAACATATGCAGAACAAACATCAAATGTCAATCGATCAAATTCACCGATCCGACTATTAGGCCAGTAGAGATAGACATGATTTTCCCAAAATTTAATAATAATCACAAAGGTTTCAAAACTTCAGTAGAGTGAAGAAGACTTTCATATGATATGTAGTCTGATTTTGCAACCCTTTCTTCTGAACGGAAGATGTTGAAAATCAGGATTTACTGAATTTTCACATGATTAGCGCGTAAAAATTTGCCAAAGTTCTGCAAACTTCCGAAGTTTTGATAAATAGTAATTTACATTCTCTGATAAATTTGCAACCACTCAAACAAAACGGAAATGTCTGAAAAGTTCTGCAAACTCGAAAAAATAACTGAAATAATGTTCTCGACAAGAGTTTTTAATTTGCAATCTCTTGCGTCAAGCGGAAAACATATTTTTCCAATAAATTGATATTTTTTATTGCATTATTACAAAAGTTTCCAATAATGGTTGAAAGTGGAGATCACCTGACGTACAATGTTTTCATTAATTCGCAACCTCGTCTACAACACGAAAATGAGAGAAATCAAAAGTATTTGTTCTCTACCCAAAAAAGCAAAAGTTTTGCGAATCGGACAGACAACTCATTTTACCAATTGGTGGCAGTATAATATTTTGCAAACTATGTTACAATGCGGAACATCAGGAATTACAAAAATATATATTTTTGCAACACCTGTGTTACCTGAATAATGATTTCATATACCTAATGAATGACATTCATTGTGTTACACAGTTGACTATCGACCAAGAAGAAGCTCCTCAACGGTAGGTGAAATCATTCAATGTTGAAAGCTAACGTTTTCGATATGAATTCCAAACAACAAGGAGACTGACAGACAACTATAGGTATAACTAACCAAAAACAATGCACATTCATCTAATAGTCCTGCAGCTACAACTGAAATAGAATTGCCGTTCCCCTCTTTATTTTCAAAATTTTTATAAATCAAGAAAATGATTCTTACGTGTCTATTACATTTCAGTCGGAACCACAATTGAAGTTAGAAAGTCGAGTGGAAAGATAAATTATAATGTGAAAGTGGAAATAGTGTGTCCGAAATATATAATGAAAAAGGGGGAATTTTGTGGCATAGAGGACAAATTATTGAATTAAGGAAAAAAAGCATCCTCAAGTGGGAGTCGAATTTAATAATTTGTCCTCTATGCCACAAAATTTTCCTTTTTTCATAAATTATAATTTTATTCAATTCAAGAAATACATACCTCAAAAATTAAATTTGAGATGTAATGTCAATGTCACAAATTTTTTTTTTCAGCAACGTTTTTGTTTGATGAAAATTTAATGTCTTCCAATAGTCTTTTACAAGAATTTTGTACTCTTTCCATTGTTGCACGAAAATATAAGATTAAATGTATGTCGCTGATTAGTTGAAAACAGTGATTGTTTCAGAGATTAATAATTAGTTTCAAATTTTTTAATGGGTACCTACGTAACCGTATTATTCTTCGGATGCAATTTCAATCGACCAGTACAAAATATAACAGATATACGCGATGGATAATCAAGTGTTCAACTGGACCACTGTAGGCATATGTCTGTCTAATATATATATATATATATATATATACAATGTTTGCAATTTATGGCCAAATTATAAAAAAACAAATCAATTACACAAAAAAATGTTCCGTGACCAATGACGGTTGCAAATCTCTTGCGTCACGTAAAATATCGTCTTATTTCAATTGCAATTTGCAGAACTTTTGCAATTATTTCAGAAGTTGTAAAAATGCAAAAAAAAATATATTGGTGGATTAATAGGTTTCGTTTTTCGTATGAGGTTGCAAAGTTACATATCCACTGAGACCGATATTCTCTTTATTTACAACCACAATAGAGAACTTTTGTAATTATTTCAATGCTTGGGTGTATTGAAAATGGGAGCGTCGATAAAAAAGTTTGATAAATAACTGATGCGTTTTTCAGAAATGGTTGCAAATGTACGTGAATATTTAAAACATTTTTTTCGTTCACTTATCCAATTTGCAGAACATTTGTAATTTTTTTAATTACATTACAATGAATAACTTAAACAAATGACAAAACCCAAGGTTCCGTAACTTTTACAAGGTTGCCAACTCAATGCATTTTGTAAAACACCATCACTATAGGTATGCCTAGTTTGCAGAACTTCTGCAAATTTCAGTGCAATAATAAAGCACGAAAACGTTTTTAGCAATGAAAACAATGTTCTGTTCATCACAGACTTCTGCAAAATTTTATAGTTTGTTTTGTTTAATGTACTAACATACCATTGAAGTTTGAAAACTTTTGGAATTGATGTTAATTGATTGTCTATATCTACTGGTCTATATACTTGCAACTAGGAAGTGATAAAGTTGGAATTTGATCACCGTCGAAACGTTTTCCTGACGATATTCTTATGCATAATAAACACAATGATGATTTAATGTGGTGAAAATCACTTCCATGGACATATAGTTTGAAAATTTCACCAATGTTGTTGAATGTTGAAGAATAAGGTTAGGACATGATGTGGAAAATCAGTAAAAAAACACTTTTATTACAGATATTGATCACTAAAAACAATAATACCGTTGAAAAAAACTATTTTCACCATCAATTTTCCGTTAAAAATGACTTTAAAAATCGGCACATTCTCCGTCCGCTCAGAGTGGCATTTCGATAGCGTGACGTCACGATACTGTTGGGACTCGGACCGGCTACATGCATAATGTGAAGATAACAGTGTAGTAAAAGTAGAACCAGAAATCTAAGAAGGTCGTAAATCAATATTAGCCGTGGTAAGTTGAAGATATCCAATCAAAAATGTGTCGGAATCTTAAGATCCCATCATCAGTTTGTGTACAAGGAAAATCTGTATATGGAAGTACAACTTGTAAAACTTTTATAACAATGGTTATAGGTGACATATTGGTTAGAAAAAAGGAGGGTAACTGATGAAAAATATTTGTAATGTTATTTAATTCTAATATTCAAAAAGGATGTGGTAAACATCGAAAGGCAATAATGTGGGGGTGTTACGACCCATCATCAGCCATACGTGGAAATTCGGGAACAAAATATAAAACCAAAATTTTTTTTTAAACTGCATCACACCTGAGTACGTACTTCTATTTGCAGATTTACCTTGTACACAAATCGATGATGGGATCTTAAGATCCCGAAACATGTCTTTTGATGAGATATCTTCAACTTCTTCTGCTTAAATCGTCCACTCCACTTTGAGCCATGGACTTCTTCCTACGTAAAGAATTGTGTTTTTGTTGGTATGTTACTTGCGACAAGCAAAACAAACCACTTTTTTTTCCTTTTTTCTTCGAAGGGCACGCAATAAAATAATTTTTGCGGTGTTTTTCTTGTTGAATTATCACAACCAGGTACATAACACCAACGGTAACTCATTTTTGGAGTAGGCATTTCGAAAATTACAGAATGGAACAATAAAAACTTCACAATATTAGCGGCAGCTACACGTGCTCGCTGCCTACTGCAGAAGAGATGATCAACGGGCCCAACAGTATTGTGACGTCACGCTCTCTCTCCAAGATCATGGGGGCGTTTAAAAACTCGGCGTTTTCGAAACGCTGTAGCATTCACAAAAATTGTTTGAGAATCGTGGGAAAAAACTTTAATAATAAGGTCGTATGCGTAGATTCCAAATGTGCAATCAAAAAATTTCATGTTCCAACCTACTTGTGTCTAGAGAAAGATTTTGGAGTCTGTGCAGTTTCTTACTTCAATAGATCCACTTGTTATCGTTCTCCAAAAGTAGATCTTGATGTTTTATATAAAAAATATGTCTTTATTATTAAATAAACTGTACCTGTCTAATGCATATATTTTTGTCTATGGTGACATGAATATAGATGCTACCATGAACGCTGGGGGTTCTACAAAATTCATGGATATATGTATTTTCCAAATTTTGACAAATTTTGACAAATACTATCAAAATGACAGCGGCAAAATTTGCAAAACATCCCTTGGGTTTTTTGTCGACAATATCTCTTGAAAACATACTTCCGTAATTGATATTCGTGGTTAAGAAAAAAGAACTCTGGACATATGTTTGTCATCTGACGTTAAATTTTTGAATGAAAGTATTTGGTTGCAACAAGATGGTGCACCCTCGCACTATGCACGTGATGTTCGCGAGTTTTTGAATAACTGTTTTCCTAGGAGGTGGATTGGGAGACGCGGACCGATAAAGTGGCCCCTAAGATCTTCAGATCTTACGCCCCTGGATTTTTTCTTGTGGGGTTATTTGAAATCGAAGGTCTATGTAGATAGGCCGCAAAATCTACAAGAGTTGAAAAATCGAATTAGGATCGAAATTAGCAGAATTACTCCGGAAGTTATTCGCAATGTGCAAGAGGAATGTGTCCATGGATTTGCTTATTGTCAAGAGACTGGTGGATGGCATTTCGAACATCTTATTTAACTGTTCTATTTTGTTGGGTATAGAGTTATTCTCTTATTGAAATAAAATATTAATTTTTGTTCACCCTGTAAAAAAATATCTAATTAATTATTATCATTGAATGCAGTATTGAAAGGCCTTCCAGATGAGGTATCACAAGACATATATTCCAATTTAAAAAAATTACCGATTACGTCACCATGTCAAAACCAGTGACATAACCTCTTTAGAATATACATAAAAAAATCGGCATTTTAAAATAAAAATCGACTTATTTTAGGATTTTTGTCAAAAGTACATGGCTTGCGGAATATCAAATGTGTTCCATAATTTTGACGCCACTGTATATAGCGGATAATGGAAAAAGATTAAATATTGAGGTTAATTCCATTGACTAAGTGTGTAAGGCTAGAAAAATATCAATAGTAAGTTTTTTGTTCAGTTCAATGGGCGATACAGCAATGCTTCGATGGATGAACCAGTTATAATTATTTTCATATTTCAGCAAACGACTCAATTGATGAATTTATCCATTTCCCTAATCACATATCATTTCCTGCATCCTACTGAGAAAATGTATCAGCATCACTACAATTATGTAATGAGTATACACAAATGTTTGTGCCAAGTCCACGACAATATACTCGAAAATCTTGCTCAGCAAAAGTTTGACAATGTTAGTCTGCGTTAGCAATAAACATAACAATATTTAAAAGATATCAACAAAATATTTTATTGTATCAAAGTTCATAGTAACAGAGATATTGATCATTATACAGGGTAGTTCGAAACAACCGGCAATTTTTAATAATGATAAAGTGTCCGTTCTTGGTAATCATAAATGCAATGCGATATCAGATACCAAATTGGTAGAGTACGAGTCATTTTTCGCCCAATCCCCAATTATTGTCACTGATAATAAATAAGAAATTTTACACTGGTATAGATATGTTGACGATTGTTTAGTATTTGAGAATGGACATTTATCTTCAATTGTAAACGGTCGACGGTCTAATATAATTATTGAATCATGATTGTACCTTTGATAGTTTTTATCCAAGCGTCACATTCACCAGAATGTTTCTCAAATATGCATAAATATGTCAGTGAATGTATCTACAAAATGTCAGAATCCATCGTGGACCTCCATCCTCGCGACCTCAAAGAAACCCTATTGGCCACAAAAAGCAGACTATCTAATGATGAACATACTTTTCCAAATATAAGGGAAAAATGATCTGGAAAAGACATTACGTTATATTTTCTCACTCAATCAAGTAAATATATTGTCATAAGTCAAATGTGAATCATGTAAAAAATATTCAAGGATATTCAAACTCTCCAATATATTCTGCGTTGATAACGAAGAATAATCGCATTTCCTTGAACAAGTCACCAATGTCTCCTCCGAATGGAAAAACATATTTTTGCAATTACGTGAAATCAACTTGTTTGTATCTAGAATATCATTATTGAAATGACGTCTTACAAAAACACATTTTCCCACAGAGGAGACATTGATCTTGGTGTACTCTTTCACAGCTTTGTTGTCATTCTAAAGATCAACAAACTCACTCAGACATATCTGCAAAGGTGTTTCTTGAAAATGAAAATAACATTAAATCACGTAGGTCATAGAACCTAATATGAATGATTATCTCGCGATTTTGGTGATGGTCAGCAGATTCGTTTAAAAACATTGGTGTATTCTATCAAGTTGAATGGAAATATATTCACCTTAAGAATGGACAAGCGATAGTCAGCCTTCATGTTATTCAAATGCAAGTTACAATAGCTTATATTTTTTTTTTTTTTGAAAATACCCCTACAAAACTTTGGCCCATTGTCGTAATTTGAATTACATCAAACTTTCAATAAGACCAAAGGAGGTATAAAGCCGAGAGGGGTGATAGCTCGTCGCTTTATTCATTTCCAATAAAAACGAAATTTTCACATTATGGAGATCTATATGCATTATGTGCCTCTTGCTAAGTTAATCTTCAGAAAAATTGTTCATATGAGGGTAATAAGCATTTGAAAAGCAGAGGAGGGCGGGGATATGTAAACGAGCGCTTTTCCAATCTTAAGTTGAATCAGAAATGAGTTGATGTAATATAATCCTGTTATGTAATTTTTTGCGTGGAACTCCAGACCACAATGTTTTGAGGTCAGAAACTGATTATTAGAAATAGAGTTTGATAGATGAGAGTCATAAGTTTGACTGTAGTTATTTATGTAATACTTCGCGAAAATAAGCGTGAGACAGCGTTTGACAACATGTCAAATGCTTGACACATAGGAAAACTAGGGTCAATGTACATTTATGGACATTGGAACTAACTATAGCCCTTTTCAGTCAGGCAATAATGTTATACCTAAATTTAATTTGATATTATATGAAATGTATATCATCGCTGAATCACTGAATAAATTACTGAAATGAAATTAAAGAATAGCAGTCAGCGGTGTTTATACGTTGAAATACAGGTATACCCAATACCCATTATTCTCATTTACAATCATATTCCATCCATACAAATTTTGTACAAGATTTATAATAATAGTATATAATTGCTGTTATTCTGTATTTTAATTCCAAACGATGATTTTGGTAATACTAAATCGAATGGTTTTTCTTGTATAATGTTACAGTATTATTGTTCTCGACATTCCCACTTTTCTTGATATCACCAATGAAAAAATCGTTTCCAATTTTTTCTTCCACGGACTGCTCCACATAGCCTTTTCAAACTGTCGACAATCGCCTTCCCCAAAATATCAGCCCTTGAGCCAACTAAAAGCTACGCAGAGGACCTTCTAGAACTATGACCGGTATATTTTGCAGTATTAGGTAATCCAACAAATGCACGGAATTTTTGCGAAAGTATTTATTCCGATAAAATCAGATGTGGAATCATCTGCGACTGAAAGATAAACTTTAGTCACTATCTTCCATCGCCAAAATAACCTCTTGTGGGGTATTCATGTTGAAAAGGAAAACATTCTCAATTGAATATTGATAGAAATATTTTTCTGTGAATTGAAAAATCCACGATAAAAATGAAGTAATTGTTTGTGAATGTCCAACAGAAAACAACCACTTCCCCGGCTAAAGCCACGCTGGACATTGAACTACATCTGATAGATATTCTGAAAAGACCTTAACTCAAAAGAAAAAATCTGAAATTGAAAATTTGCATTTTTATTCAGATAGTTATTTGATTTTCTATTCCAGTCTTAATTAAGAACTCATGGAGATGAATGAGGCAAAGAAGAATGTTTTCCAAAAAAGAGTACTGACCAGAAATCATTCGTAACATTGACGCAAGAGAGACATCGCATTCACTAGGTCTTCAATACATTTTTGTCGACGAAAATCTATTTCACGCTTCCACGATCATCAGGGAGACCGGAAGAAATGGGAAACACATTTTCAAGGAACAATCTCTTTTTGCAAAGATGGAAAAAGTTAGAATCATTTCTTTTGGAGAGACACTTTGAAATTAGTGTTTTCTGACATTAAAACCTGTCATGGGGTATAATAGATTGATTTGTTGAAAATATGAACAGGATGTTCATAAAATCAGATGTGGAATCATCTGCGACTGAAAGAATAACTTTAGTCACTATCTTCCATCGCCAAAATAACCTCTCGTGGGGTATTCATGTTGAAAAGGGAAACATTCTCAATTGAATATTGATAGAAAGATTTTTCTAAGAATTGAAAAATCCACAATAAAAATGAAGTAATTGTTTGTGAATGTCCAACAGAAAACAACCACTTCCCCGGCTAAAGCCACGCTGGACATTGAACTACATCTGATAGATATTCTGAAAAGACCCTAATTCAAAAGAAAAAATCTGAAATTGAAAATTTGCATTTTCACTCAGATAGTTATTTGATTCTCTATTCCAGTCCTAATTAAGAACTCGTGAAGATGAATGAGGCAAAAAAGAATGTTTTCCAAAAAAAAAGAGTACTTATCAGAAATCATCCGTAACATTGACGCAAGAGAGACATCGCATTCACTAGGTCTTCAATACATTTTTGTCGACGAAAATCTATTTCACGCTTCCACGATCATCAGGAAGACCGGAAGAAATGGGAAACACATTTTCAAGGAACAATCTCTTTTTGCAAAGATGGAAAAAGTTAGAATCATTTCTTTTGGAGAGACACTTTGAAATTAGTGTTTTCTGACATTAAAACCTGTCATGGGGTATAATAGATTGATTTGTTGAAAATATGAACAGGATGTTCATAAAATCAGATGTGGAATCATCTGCGACTGAAAGATAAACTTTAGTCACTATCTTCCATCGCCAAAATAACCTCTCGTGGGGTATTCATGTTGAAAAGGGAAACATTCTCAATTGAATATTGATAGATATAATTTTCTAAGAATTGAAAAATCCACAATAAAAATGAAGTAATTGTTTGTGAATGTCCAACAGAAAACAACCACTTTCCCGGCTAAAGCCCGCTGGACATTGAACTACATCTGATAGATATTCTGAAAAGACCCTAACTCAAAAGAAAAAATCTGAAATTGAAAATTTGCATTTTCATTCAGATAGTTATTTGATTTTCTTTTCCAGTCCTAATTAAGAACTCATGAAGATGAATGAGGCAAAGAAGAATGTTTTCCAAAAGAGAGTACTCACCAGAAATCATTCGTAACATTGACGCAGGAGAGACATCGCATTCACTAGGTCTTCAATACATTTTTGTCGACGAAAATCTATTTCACGCTTCCACGATCATCAGGAAGACCGGAAGAAATGGGAAACACATTTTCGAGAAGCAATCTCACTTGAACTGTACATTTTCGATTCCTATACTGAAGAAAAAATAAAGGGTTTTCTGCTATCTTAGGACGCAGTGACATGTATTTACGGCAAATTTCAGCTGGATTGAATTTTTGTTCATTGTTATTTGGAACTACAAATGTTCTCTGTATTTTCGTTTTTGAATCAGGAATTTTAACATTCATATAAAAATACTTGTCCTCAATATCATGTATTGTCATTTTAGAAAACCTATTCAATGATACTAATTTTGTTTGTGTTTATGGCAGTTTTGGCAACTCGCTTTTAAAAAACGCAAAGCTATGATGAATTAGATCAGTTAATACTGAAATTATTGAACAAGCATGACGCTCCTTCATTTCCTCTCCACGCCAGTTCTACAGAATCAATTAAGAAAATGTTTATTTGTAATCCTTCCGGTGTATTTTCATCCCACGCTTCTATCATTGGTATGTACTCGGTATCTTTAAATGCTGATGCACTAACCTTTCTCTTGTCCGATAACATTTGAAGTTCCCTTCTTTTTGAATTTCTTGCGTTTCGTGCGGCTAAAAATATGGGACTAGAGAATGGATCGATTACTCTATTAAACTCCTTTCTTGTATTTGTTTTGCCGTTACGTTCCACATCGTTTTAACCACATTTTCTTTATGATTTTCTCCATTACCTTTTCGCATATTGAAAGCCCAATCATTCAAAATGGATGCTATAATTTCAGTGGAAATTGATTTTACTACAAAACGTAAGAAATTGTTTCCGTACATACTTTTTTGGAACGTAGGTCCTTATCGCGCGTTGCGAAAGAGGGCTAGACGGAATAAATTAAGACCAAAAGTTGTAACGAGACTTTCGCTATGGTTATAAGCCGTGCGGCGTACGCGTGTTTCTCTGTCTGTCTCTCTCTCTCTCTCTCATAGAAAGCAAGCCAGTTATTTTCGTTTCGTCTTTCTATTTCACATTGAACAGTGTGGTGTCGCGACGATTATTTTTGTTGAGTGTATACAGGTTTTTTGTACATAATAAATAATAAAAAATAATAACAATAATGAATCCTGACAGTGTTTCTGCACAAGTTTCGGATATTGCTGATGGAGTTAGGTGAGTAGAGATTTTATACAGACAATAATAAATGCTTATGTATTTTTAGCAAGTACGCATTATAACCTCTCTTTACTATTGTGCTAACCAAGTCATACGCGTTATAATCTCTCCATTATTGTGTGTTTAGCAAGTGTACGCGTCATAACTTTGATAAATTTAAAAGCAAATTATATTTTAATAATATAATATCAATGCGAATGTACTAAAATTAAGCCTACTGATTAAGTTTATTTTACATTATATTTATTAATAATAAAAAAAAAATTATTATAACTTAAAAAAAAAAATTATTACAATTCCTTCACTAATTAATCGAAAGGAACTTCGTTCCATCCGGGTGTCCCTTGACACCTCTCAAGTTTTGTTTTCACTGTATTATGAGGCTAAGTATTTTGTATACTTTCGTCGATTGCATTTAATGATAAATCTCCGAATCGACTCATTTTTGAACAATTATTGATAAACGTCAAAATTTGACGGTCCTGTTAGTTTGTGTATTGTTGTATATTGATGTCGATGTGATTACTACGGAAATAAAATTATTGTAAAATGTTCGATTGGTGGAGCTACTCTATGTATAATAAGGTATTATCGAAATAACATAACTAAATTGAACGTTCTGATTGGTTAAAAATTACCCGAAAAAAATTATCATTTTTATATTTAAAAACCAAAATATTGGAAAAAAACATGTAAACCAGGTGGCAATGGGACTATTAGGGCCACGCCTATATCTCCTTCCCTTATCAACCGATTTGAATAAATTTTTTAACATAAATATTAGGCACAATTTTGGATTGACAAACATATGAAAACAAAATGGCCGACTTCCTGTTTCGCCAGCATGGCCACCACTTCAATTTTTTGAATAAAACACCCTGTATGTTTGATGTTTTTCGGATTCTACGGCTCAAATTACATACGACACTGTTGCCAAATTTTTATTTCACAATTGAAAAAAATATATTTTCTAATTTTTTTTTTAGCCCAGGTGGCCTTGATCAGGTTTAAAAATCTATACTAATATACATCAGTAACTCATAGTGATAGTCATTTCATCGATAAGATCAATAACAAATCCTACAGCAGGAATTGAAATTCTCTGAACGAATTTTTAACGCAAAAATAGTTTTTTTCAAATGGTACCTACCGAGGGCCATCTTGCCATTCGATAGAGAATTCAATAACCAATTCAATTATGTACCACTTTATTTTTGTTCAAAACTAAAAACGATCAATTTTATTGAATTGTACAATATTTTATACGATGCCTACAAATTTTGAAATGGAAAATACTAATCGTTATTTTCGAAACGAACAAATCGATATGATATTGATATACGGAGAATGTCAGATGAACGCTGTCAATGCTAGTATGCTATACGCTGCCCGTTATCCGTTAAGACGCCACCCATCGAGGACCTATTTCAGGAAATTGGAAATGATGCTAGGGAAAGAACCAGTTGATCAAAACCACATCCACTTCATCGTCAGTGAAGAAGAGGAAAATAATGTTTTAGCATATGTTCATTTTCCTTCATCTGCCTCAGTGCCAGAATTGGAAATTGAATGTGGGATCAGCAGGGAAAGTGCCAGAAAAGTATTGAAGAAACATAAATATCGCTCCTATAAATACAGTTTGCATCAGCATCTATACGAAAATGACCCAGAACGGAGACTAACTTATTGTAATTGGCTTTTGCGTCATCATGATTTGAATAATGGTTTTGTCTCGAAGATACTGTTTACAGGTGAGTCTGGGCTTACGAATAAAAGTATGTTCAATAGGAATAATACAAGGTATTGGACTCAAGAAAATCCTAGGTTGCTAAGAGAAGGTTATTTTCAAGAAAGATTTGAATTCAATCATAGGGACAAGACTCATTGGACCAATTCTTTTCGACTGACCTTTGACGGGCCAAAAATATCTACAATTCTTAGAGAACGATATTCGTAAGTAATTGCACAAGTGCATCAAAATTACCGATAATTTTGCATGACAGCGTGTTGTCAAAAAACTGCATGAGTTCATTTTCATTTTTGGAGAAAGAGCCCGACACCGAATGCTCTTTCTCCAAAAATGAAAATGACCGAATGCAGGTTTTCAAAGACAAAACGCTGGAATGCGAAATTATCCGGTTATTTTGATGCACGAGTTTAATTCGGGGGAATATTTCCTGAACTAACTGTCAACTTGTCAATCTGACGTTATTAATTTATAAATTCTTAGCTTGTCATCAATCACCATCCCGTAACAGAAAAAAAAGGTGAGACGCAGTAATACGTTTGTTTTAATATACGTAAAAATATAATGAAACTATTTATTCAAGGTTAAACTAAATCAAAAGTTGCAGGAACTGCAGTGTAATACGCAATTATTATACGTATTCTGGTTAGACAATGCAGCTGTCGGTGCATTAACGGCTGAAGAGGATGTTTGAGAATGATGTGCCTGTGGTACGTCATTGCTACGCATTTTTTTGACTTTTTCTTCATGGTGATCTTCATCCATTTGAAGATATAGCGTTGTTGATTTTGATTTTTATAAGTTGCTGCTCGCCCACCCCCTTTTTTGCGAAATTGGAGACGGCCGTAGCTCGTAACGAATGGTTAGTAAGCTTGATATTATCTGTATTCAAACCAGAAGCTTTGGCTTGTAGAACAGTCCATTTGCTTACTGTATTTCGTCCAGCAGGAATATCTTTATACCATTTTCTGTTCAACTTCCAAGCGGGATTTACAGTGAGAAAGAGTCGTTTTGTTTTTATTCCAACCCGCTTTTCTAGGAATTTTTTGTACAGTCGAATTGGACACAAATCAGGATTGATTTTATTGTTTATTAGCCATTTCAATGAAGCGCATGGTTTTTCCCCTCCTTGCGTCGTCTTAGAAAACATAGGATCGTAAATAATCCATTCTGTTTTTTCACCTACGTTATTTTCTTCTTCTTTAAAGTACGAAATTAAGCGCTTGTGGCCTTTTCCACCACGCCAAGCTAATTCAAAAGGAAAAACAAAAAATACCTTCTTCTGCAAACCATCTGGGGTGTTTTCGTCACAACCACGAACCATATTTTGGAATTCATCGTACTTCAGAAAAACTGCACTTTCCTTTCTCTCCTCTGGATCTGTTTGTAGTTGTTTTCTCTTGGCATTTTCCGCATCTCTGGCTGATTTGAACTCAATATTAGTAAAAGGGTTAAAATTGATGTTGTATTCAGTGAAATATTTTTCCAGTAATTTAGCGGTTCCGTTCCAAATCATTTTAACAGTGAATTATTTGTACTCATCGCCATTCTGCTCACGCATAATGAATGCCCAGTCCGTCAATATTTTTGCCAGAACATCAATTTGTGTTTTTTCATCCAAAGTATAGTTTTTCTCAGCACAGAAGCTCATAAACTGATGCCACGCGTATTTTCTGTTCTGTTTTGTGTTATTTGGTTCGTTTTCCAACACATTTTCTTGAATAGCTTGTAATGAATATATATATTTGACATTACTTGTCAAACTGACCTTCCTTATAAATTGTCGCTGTATTATCAAAGTGTACAATGGAATTGCCATGGATATGAACTGTGCAATTATCGGTCTACAGTGCAATTATCGCAGAGCTCTTTCGCTTTCTACAATGAAATTATTGCTGTAATTTTGCGATAATTGCACTCCATTTATATGGGATTTTTGACAGGAGGGAAATATTCAAAATTATATCAACGATTTACCTGAGAACATCAGGGAAAATATGTTTTTTCAACAGGATGGCGCAGGACCACAAAATGCTAATAGTGTTCGGCAATATCTTAGTGATACCTATGGGCAGAGATGGATTGGAACAAATGGTCCAATCAGATTGCTAGCCAGATCGCCAGATTGAACCCCTATTGATTTTTATTTATTGGGTCACATAAAATCCAAAGTATACTCGAGGAGACCAACTTCTTTGGAGGACTTGGTTAGATAGAGTTGAGCGCGCATTTCAGGAAATTCCTGCTCACGAACTGATAAATGTGATGAGGTGTACAATAAATAGAACTAGTCTATGTGTTAGGGAAAACGGGCAACACATATGAACATATCATTGGTCATTAATAAATAAATTACTTTTCGATGGTTGAGAAACTCTTCTATTGAAAACAGGATAATGGTATTTTGAATAATAATTTGTACGTTGAATGTTTCACTGTTTCAGTTTGTTATCTTTTCTGTAATGGGTTTATGATCATTACATATTGTCATGTCGATTATTTTTGGTAATTCATTGTTACCATTCTGAAGTAAAGTTTGAAAGAATGAATAGATGTCATGTTATCAACTAATTTTTTCAGATGGATTTCATTTTGTTGGATGGCTCTCAACGTTTTGAACAAAAAGAAAGTGGTACAATGTATATCGTTCAATGAAGAATGTCACTGGGTCTGTTAAATGACTTGAAACTTTATGACCGTGTAGCCTGAATGTTAAGAAATACACCCGTTTTTGTTTCATTTCAATCAAGCGAATAGTGTTGAAGTTACGACAATTTCAGATTCCGTTCTATTCAAATATTTCGGGCGAGCGCGCCATGCTCGCGTGACGTCATTTTACAACGCATCGTTCTCACCGTACACTCAATCATTGCTTTGCTATCGGATGTTCGACCACAATAATGATTTTAATTTAAGTTTTTATGTGTTATAAGTATAATATTAGATATGGATGACGGTTTTGAAAAAGGACAATCTGATAACTTGCCTGAAATAGACGGGTTAATGGTTGCCCACTATTTTTCAAATAATTCCGATTTCTTGGCCGCCGAGATGCGAGGAATAAAAATGCAAAAGTAAGTATTACGTAATAACATTTTACTTTTTATCATAAATCTTTTAATCCCTATAAGTACATATTTCTCATTACTAGTGTTTTATAAATGTACGTCATACGTCATATTGATACTATGAACATCTCACTTTACATTGAGTTCCTGAGGAGGAAGAATTTGTAACAGGGTGGTACTTATTAAAAACAATACTGTGTTATTGTACCTACAAAGTTTGGATCATGACTTACATTTTGTATTTTTGTTTTTATGTGTTTTTGCCTCCTGAACACGAATCCGGAAAAAAAAATGCGGCGGTCTCATACAGTTCCCGAGTTAGAGAACTTAAAAAAAATTAACCTCATTTTCAAGCACCGTTTTCTCGCACAAAACTCACTCAAAATGCCTTCTTATTTTCCAGCAAAAAGGAAGTTTGCACAAAATATCGTCGTTTTTATCGAAAAAATCCTCCTTCTCACACAGTTCCAAATAAATCAATTTCAGACTTTGACACATGGAATTTAGTAACTTTGCCTTATTTTTCATGTTGGTAATGAATGAATCACACATAAATGAAGGGGAAACTATTGCTCACATTTCAATTAAAAAAGTTGGCGGTGATTCATTTATCACCAACATGAAAAATAAGGCAAAGTTACTAAGTTCCATGTGTCAAAGTCTGAAATTGATTTATTTGGTAATGTATAAGGAGGATTTTTTCGATAAAAACGACGATATTTTGTGCAAAGTTGCCGTGCCGTGCCGAAAATAAGTGATTTAGGGTGTATTGTTTATGCTGGTAAAAAGAAGGAGGCATTTTGAGTGAGTTTTGTGCAAAAAGTTCCATGTGACAAAGTCTGAAATTTTTACTTCTCTAACTCGGGAACGGTATGAGATCGCCGCATTTTTCTCCGGATTCGCGTTCAGGAGGCAAAGACACGTAAGAAAAGTATTTTCCCCATATTCAGAGTGTTTACCTTCCTCTTCAATGTGATCGTGGATACGTGCATTTTTATTTATTTTATTTTTTATATATCAGATCAACTTACGTTTATTTTATTTTAGATAGGCTAGAAACAGCTTTGGCGACGACGCTATTGGATATGTAAAAGTTAAAAGAGTTTTTTTTTTCAACTGTGAAATAAAAATTTGGCAATACTATCTTATGCCATTTGAGCCGTGGAATCCAAACATCAAACATACAAACAAACATCAGACATACAGGGTGTTCCATTTGAAAAATCAAAGTGGGTCGCTATTCTGGCGAAACGGGAAGTCGGCCATTTTGTTTTAATATGTCTGTCAATGCGAAATTGTGTCTCATATCTATGTACAAAATTTCATCCAAATCGGTTGATAAGTGAAGGAGATATAGGCATGGCCCTAGTCCCATTATCACCCTGTATAACTCGAATATAAAGCCTCTTTTTTGCACTTACGAGATTTCATAACTCGCCTACGACTCGTTATGAAAACTTCCCGCGCGTGAAAAACATAGTCGTTTTATGTTATTGTTGTATAAATAACTATACTGGCTTATTAAGGAAAAATTTCAAAAGAAAAATTGGTTTATTGTGTTGCAAGTGATAATATTAATATAATAACTAGATCAAATTTGTATTGGTTGAATGTAGTGTTTGTAAAAGAACATTTAAAAACAACTGCACATTTGTTGGTTTTATCCTTTACCGCCACTGAAGACAATTTTCACAAAACGACCATACCCTAATTGGTTGCGTAAAAATAAATAAATAAATACTACATATTTGAACATATTTCACCTAAACAATTAATTTTTGAGTGTTTCATAGAAAAAGAGCATGGGATTTCCTCCCTAGATATTCTTCTACAAACTCAATAATAATATTTACCTTACAGAAATCCCCATTATCACAGAGATGTTTGCATTTCTTTGATGTAAAATAAATTGTAAACATTCGGTCTCACTAAAAAATATTTGTTCCTATAGATATGCTTATTGTTTATGAAAACTTCATAGTATTTTTATGACATAATGTATATTCTCAGAAGCTTGCAACGAAACTAGTAGACATAGGCAAAGTTTTCGGAAATACCTAAACGAATGTTATTTGGATAAGCTTTTATGACTTTATGGTATTTTTGGTGCAGGTTCCTCCGAATATCATTTGGACAAAAAATGGGTACCATTTTCAGAACAAACAAACAAACATTTGATCTGTGCCAATAATGAGGTATCAAAATTTCAGAACACATGGTGTTTCCTAAGAAGGCGGATAAATATCAGGGGATGATTTCTTGTGAAATTTAATGAAAAGTTTCTATAAATATGTGCCCAAAACATGCACATTGTTCCAAATATCTAGAATGGACTTTATATCTTTGGATATTCTCGTTGATGATTTGCTACCATTGTACTGTATCCAACAAAAATATCAATCGATATTGGATTATTTCACATTCCGAGAATTCGTTCGATATTAGTAAAATCTACTCTTTGAGTAAGAGTCACCATTTACGTGTAAAATATATCAACATAATGTTATGTGCAGAAATATTTGTAATGAAAATATTTTGAAATATGAATCATAAAATGAATCACCCAAGTATTAATTTGAATCCCAGTTCGGTTTATCTTAGTGTCATAATTGTTTTAATGAATTTAAATTGTCGCTATTTTGATTTATGCAGGGTATATGTTTTTTAACCGGCGAAACCAAAAAGGAGGAGGTTCTCTAGTCGACCCGTATTTTTTTTCCATCATTTTTTTTATGTATGATCACGCATAACTTTTTACTGAGGCGTCTGATTCCGATAATTCTTTTCTCAGTGGATAGGGTGTACTTCGAAGGTAGTCTCATTCGAATTTAAAATATGAAATCCACCCCTAAGGGTAGCACATGAAGGATATTGATCACTCACCCTCTGGGCATAACTTTGTACTGGGTTCTTCGATTTGGATGATTCTTTTTTTAATAGATAGGGTATACCTTATATTTAGATTTCGAATGGAATAATATACCCTTACGGGTAGAAAAATAGGGGATAATTGATTTTTCACTTATGAACATTGGCACACACATACGTAGTTGACAATGACAGATTGCTACTGACATTATTTCTGTTCCACATCCGTCAAAACCATTATATTCTATGAGAGGATGGAATGATATACAAAGTAATGAAATAAACTAACCGGAACAACAAAAATAATTTATATTACAACAAATAGTAAAAGTAGATAATCATATTATTTAACTGGTAATAGTTGAAGTAAAATGGGTGAGTAAGTATTTTGAAAGTAATCAAAAATTAAATAGGTGGTGATTGGTAGATTTCAGCCACAAAAAATTGAAAAATAAAAACTTATTAACAAAAAATTAAACCGACGAAAAATGGAACTGAAAAGCAAAAAATGAAATAAACCTTCTTAGTCCTAATAACAAAGCTCCTAAACTAATGTAAGTAACTAATTTTGAGTCGGCGCCAAACGAACAATCAACGAAGAACATTAAATTACTTCAAAAAAATTTTCAAAATGTCACCGCGCATCTCGATGCCATCATTTTACGCTTTACCTAACTCATTTGCTTGTTTGTTTGGCGCCGACTCAAAATTAGTTTAGGAGCTTGGTTCTTAAGACTAAGAAGGTTTATTTTAATTTTTTGCTTTTCAGTTCCATTTTTCGTCGGTTTAATTTTTTGTTAAAAAGTTTGTATTTTCTTCAATAGGATAGCCTAAATATATAATAACTTTGAAATTATGTTTGGAGTGGGAAAAAAGTTTTTAATTGCAATGTGTTTAATTATATTCAATTCTTTATTGAAATTTTCTTCGGAAAGAGGAATATTGATCAGTCTATGTATCATACTATTATACAGTGCTTCTCAAAAGTCCGCTCCCCCCCTCTTATTTTTGGAATGATTATACATAAACGAGTGAAATTTGGAAACTGAATATTAAAGGTTGTAAACTCCCCTACTAGTGATGATAGATGACGAAATCGTCAAAGATGACGTCACAAGGCCATTGTGACCAATTATTATAAATGGAACCCTACGTCAAGCGACACCTCTTTTAAAAAGTATCGAAAAAACCTATTCAATGATAGTAATTCTGTTTGTGTTTATGGCAGTTTCAATGGCTCATTGGTAAACATTAAAATTTAAATTCCATTCAGTATGATATTAATTACAGATTTAAGAATCAGTATCTACTTAAAGAAATTGCTCGAAGTGACCTCCATTTTCTTCCTGACAGTGACATATCCTATTTTTAAACTCTTCTCGTACTTTTGCAAATGTGTCTGCAGAAACAGCCTCACATTCTGCAACAATACGTTGTTTTAAAACGTCAATATTGTCAGGTTCAGTGGCGTTAACCTTCGATTCAAGGTACCCCCACAGAAAACAATCCAAAGGTGTGAGGTCCGGTGATCGAGCTGGCCATTCCGTTGAGCCTCGTGGTCCAATCCATTTACCACGATACTCCTCATCCAAATACCATCTTACTGCACCGTAATAGTGTGGAGAAGCACCATCCTGTTGGAATGTTATTTCCAAATTGCCGAATCCATCTGGATTATCTTCCAAAATTTCAAGGATTAACGGTTCTATCGCGTTTTGCAACAGCTCCAGATAAACCTCACCAGTTGAATTGGTATTTGAAAAAAGAGGCCCAACGATGTGGTTTCCCAGGTTACTTGCCCAAACACTCACCTTCTGGGGAAATTGGGTATGTGTTTCACGAAACAAGTGAGGATTTGCGTCACTCCAGTACCTCACATTCTGTGTATTTACATTTCCATTTAGATAGAAAGTACTTCGTCACTAAAACAAATTGTTTTGACATAGTCTGGCTGTTGGTTAATTTTAGTTTCCATATTTTCACAAAATTCTAGTCTTCGGTCTGGGTCGTCGTCTGCGAGTTGATGAACCATTTTTAATTTGTATGGATAAAATTTGTTTTTTCAACACTCTGTGTACTGTACTTCGACTGACTTCACAGGTAGATGCAACGTGAGTTGTTGAAGAAGTAGTATTAACTATTTCTTCTGCCAGTATATAAATTTTTTTCTCATCAGAAATTTGTGGTCTGCCAGATCGTTTCGCATCATTAATACTACCCGTTGTTTCAAACTTACGAAGAAGCTCCCTTAAATAAGTCCTCGAAACGGAGCGATCGGGAAACCTCCCATTTAAAATGCGTTCTGCTGCATGAATATTTTGTCCAGTTTCACCAAGAATTAGGATCGCTGCTACTTTACCACCTAAAGCACTTACCATTTTGCTTCTTGAAGCACTTAAACGTTCGGCTCACAAAAGTTTAACAAATAATTAAAATATACCAAAATATTAAAAGTACCAAAAGATGCTAAAACAGTTAAACGTTCGATCAACAATACACAAATTATCAAAGGTACGAAAACTTGGACCATTACAAAAACGTCGAATTAGGGAGACTAACAAAAACGTCAGCTTATTTGACAACTATCCAGAGGCGGAGCTTGAATTTGGAATTTTAGTAGTAGTAGTAGTACCCTCCATACCGCTTTCTCTTCCAGGGCCCCTATATCAGCCCGTGAAACCAGAAATGAACGAGGAAGAAATGTTAACAATGTAAATATGGACTTAGCAACAATTCTCGAATGGGGATCCAATAACTTGGTAGAATTCAATGCAAACAAAACACAAGCATGTCTTTTCTCTAGAAAAGCCGATCTCACTGTGCCTAACATAACTTTGTCAGGAGTAACCATACCACTGAAGTCATCCATATCGATGCTTGGTATTACTATCAGCAATAACCTTTCCTGGGAAAATCACGTGAGGTCCATTGCCAAAAGTGCATCCCAAAAACTTGGTTTTTTGTTTCGTGCCAAGAGCTATTTCACCTCCAGTCAGCTGCTTATGATCTATAAGGCACAGATCCGACCTGTCCTGGAATACTGTTCCCATATTTGGAGTGCGGCACCTAACCATATCCTGAAGCTATTGGATTCTGTCCAAAAAAGGGCAATTCGTCTCGTCGGTGATGCCTCGCTTACAAACTCGCTCACTTGTCTGGAACACCGTAGAAAAGTTGGCGATTTATCTCTATTTTATAGATATTTTCATGGGCGATGCTCTTCTGAAATATCAACAATCGTTCCTCCTTTGGCAGTCTCTTCGAGATTAACCCGTCAAGTTCAGTCTTCACACCCCTTCGTGGTCACTTTGGAGACCTGCAGAACATCACTTTCCAAAGACTCATTCTTCCAACGAACTGCGAGGCTTTGGAACTCATTGCCTAGGGAGGTGTTCCCCGAGGCATACAACCTCCAGAAATTTAAGAAGAACACCAACTCCTACCTTCTTTCCCTTGGTTCTCACGATGTTCTCTGAACATTACAGGATATCCCTTTTCGTGGGAACCAGAACATATAAAACTGATTTAATTCATCACAGCTTTGCGTTTTTCAAAAGCGAGTTGCCAAAACTGCCATAAACACAAACAAAATTAGTATCATTGAATAGGGTTTTTCGATACCTTTTGAAAGAGGTGTCGCTTGCCGTAGGGTTCCATTTAAAATTATTGGTCACAATGGCCTTGTGACGTCATCTTTGACGATTTCGTCATCTATCGTCACTAGTAGGGAAGTTTACAACCTTTAATATTCAGTTTCCAAATTTCACTTGTTTATGTATAATCGTTCCAAAAATAAGAAAGGGGGAGCGACTTTTGAGAAGCACTGTATGCGTCTAATTTATGTTGGTATGGATGAGTTGATGTACTGGTATTGTGATGTCTGTATATGAAGGTTCATGGAAAATTGAAAAAGTTTATAGAATTATCGGTTTCCATTTATTTTGTGAATTCAATTGAAGGGTGAACTGCATTGAATAAATCGAAGAAAATTTCTAATTGTTTTCCAGTTCCCACAAAGCACACTCAAACGGAAAATGTGTGAAGTCGGATGGAATCTGCGAAAACTTTTGTTTTTAGATTGCAGATTGTACTGGTCTAGTGTGTGAACACATCTAAATATTATATTACATGAAATAAGCCTCAGTCAACATTCTGAGAGCCGAATTAGTAGTAAATAATTCCAAGAATAGTAGGAATGCTGCGTATCACAATTATTGCAACACACCTGAATGTTTATAATAATAGAACGCACGTTTGTGTCCTATATAGTTTTTCACAAACATTCGCATCCCACGTGGGCGATAACGTATCTTCCATTTCATTCTATTCCGAATAATGAAGTATTACTTCATAATAAATTACATAGGTATTAATTAATTTTTTTTATAGCTGTTCTGGTTATTCCACGAATTCTTAATATTTTTCTGTACGCTGAATCTTAATATGACCTCCATTTCCTGACAATACAGGTAACTATGTTGAATAAGGCAATACTTCAAAATAAATTAAAATAGACATGAAACATTATGTTTAATAAACAATTTTACATGAAAATTATGTGGAAAGTATCTCTGAAGCATTCAACAGTAGTCTACGATCATTGTAATGCTCCATTTTATCTGATATCTTTTTTCCATATCTTTGATGTCCTGGTGGAATCGTTATCTATGTTCTTCAATGAAAGCTCCCAAATTTTTTATAAAGTATTCAATGTGGGATTGGAGGAAATGCACTTTCAAACTCATCAGGCAACCTAAATCTTGAAATGCTTTCAGCATTCGTCAGGCGATCATTTTGCAGTCAAGATCTTTCTCATTGCCTAAAAACGTCTCTATGACCTCTTTAAATTCAATCCACCTTTTTTTCTGAGAATTGGTCGTAAGTCCTGCTCAGCTGCCTTCTATTGTCTGGTCCAACGAACAAACCTTCAATTTTCCCTTCGAGAGTTCTGGAAACTTGGTGACCAAATATTGACTTGGCATTCTCTCCATCTTTTGGTGGTGATTTTACGAATTGCTTCATCAACCCCAATTTTATATGGAGAGGTGGTGGAAGAGCTTTATGTGGAGGTACCAGAAGTTCTCGGAGACCATTGTTTTGACCGAATGTGAGTGCCCTCGGCTCCCAACTCTTCTTGGTCCAGTGATTCTGTCGGTCTCGACTGTCTCGTAGACACAGAAAACAAGTGTATTTATACAGTGCTCGTCTAAAGTCCGATTCCTCCCTACTAATTCTTGAACCACCTGGTATATCGCAACGAAATTTGGAGGGCTGGAAAACGAGATGAAAACCTACTTTTTCATGAGAAAATAACAGCTAAAAGTTTTAAAATGGCGGCTGAGCGCCATCTTCAATATTTTTTTTAACCAGAACACCCCGTATATTATTTCATTTTCTAAACCTGACCATAATTTACAACAGTTTTCTCCGAAACACTTTACTCCTAAATTCAATTGTTTTCGAAATATTAACGTTTGAAAAGTGACATTTTGGTCATTTCAAACCCAACCAAAAACACTAATGTTACTTTCAACCAAGTTTGCATTGCAAAAAATGGTTGTCGCGGTAACATCTTGTTTACTGTCAAACTAAACTGGTTACTGTCAAATAGTCCGTTGAGCGCCTAAATCCTTTTATGGAAAGTCATATCTCGTAGTTTAGACGATAAATTTGAAGCAGTTTTGATATTTGGAGAAGCTGGAGGAAATTATCATCTAGCAGTCCGTATGTTTAATGATAGATTTCCTGAGAATCCTATTTCGAGGTCATATTTGCGCAACTTATAAAGAAACTCCAAGCCTCTTTCAGAAGAAAAAAAGGTAGAAATTGTTGCTGAAATAGTAATCAATCAGACTCAGTCGACGTCAGCAGCTGAATCCTGTGGAGTGAGTTCAAAAAGTGTCCAAAGTGTCCTAAAAAAAGAAAAGTTTTATCCCTATAAAATGAAAATCCTGCATGCTCTCACGGAGGATGATCCAGACCGGAGGGTTGAATTTTGTGAGTGGTTAACAAGAACAATTGAAGGAGTTTCCTAAAAAGGTGAATGTTTGGGCGGGGATTTTGGGCAATCGCGTTTTTGAACCGATTTTCATCAGAGGCAATCTACAGGAGTTCTTTACAGAAATCTTTAAGAAACTGAAATTGAACCTCGAATAAGACAAATTGTATTAAACAAGGAAGAGTTTAAAAATCGTGAAATCATATTTCAGCAGGATGCGGCACCTCCCCATTTCGATCGCATGGCTAGAGAGTTCCTCGATACAAACTTTCCTGGGCGATGGATAGGTCGCAGGGGAAGTACAGAATGGCCACCAAGATCTCCGGATCTCACACCTCAAGATTTTTTCCTTTGGGGGTATCTGAAGTCAAAAATCTACGCCACTGAATGCCAAACAATAGAAGAGTTGGAACGCAGAATGATAGATACATGTGAAGAAATAGATGAACAGACTTTCATCAACGTGAGAGAAGCTATTTATAATAGGGCATTTATTGTCAAGATTTAGGAGGGGGCCACATTGAACACTTGATGAAATAATTGTTGGGGTTAAATAAAAGTGTTATTCAAAAATAAATTATAATTTTTTAGCTAATTTGATTTGAATGATTGTTGGGGTAAAATAGAAGTGTTATTCCAAAATAAATTATAATTGTTTAGCTAACTAATTTGTTTTGATTGTGAATTTACAGAACCCAATCGTAGGCTTCGAGATTTTCCGGTAAGCGGTACTATTTATCCCTAATACTCTCTCTTTACGCCTCTTATCAGTCGAATTCATGAAGAGATTTAACTACAAATCAATAACAACATTTACGCCCGTATGCACCGTAGGCTAATTTCGCGGATTAGTTACGGAAACCTGGATGAAATGGAGGACGAAATATTCATTGATGATGACCTAGATATCATCGATATCATCTTTGGTTTACCTCGTCCACGAAAGGAGTGATTATTTCGACACTATGGACAATTATAAATTTTTTCGAAGATTTCGACTTACAAAACCTACAGTTCCTGGAAAACATAGAAGACGAGTTTTATTCCAAAATGATTTGTAAGTTGATGAATGCAAGGGAGTGTCTGTCTTTGTGTCTTGTTGGCTAGTAGATTATCCCACCTCATGCACCTTCACCCAAAACAACTTATTTTATGGCTACATAAATAGTTTTTCGGTGATTTGAGGTGTAGTGGTATAACAGCTACTAGCAGGTATCTATCTACTATCTTATTTATTTTAGAAATAATAGTCTATCCCCAATGAACCAATACCTGACCACATTGCGTCTGTATTCTTGTGCGGGGCATCAAAGTACAATCGGAGATTTTATTGGCTGCCATCAGACAACAGTTTCCAGAAATCTTCCGTATCTCGCTTCCAAGTTCGAAATTTATCATCATTGAAAACTTTGTTTATTTTTTTCTCCTCGATGAGTACCCTCATGAGACTCTGCTTTTCTCCCGGGAAAAAATTTGGGATTCTTTTTGTGTTTTCACCATCAGTCATTTTGAAAATAAAAATCGAAACTGACAATTTTGACGTTTCATCATTTCCAGTTATCAAAAAATCTTGCAATACCAACGTTGTCAGATTTCCAATCTGGATTATTTAATCTGCTGACGGTGCATAGCTACGGACCAAAGATTACAAAAACGGGATTGGGGAACTAGAGTTAGAATTGACAAACGGTGCATTCAGGCATATGTTAGCAAAATGTTTTACCGGAAGTGACCAGAATCCATACTTCATTTCAAACCGGAATATCACTTTTCAAACGTTAATATTTCGAAAACAATTGAATTTAGGAGTAAAGTATATGAGAGAAAACTGTTGAGAATTATGAGCAGATTTCAAAAATGGAATAATATACGGGGTGTTCTATTTACAAAAATTATTGAAGATGGCGCTCAACCGCCATTTTGAAACTTTTAGCTGTGATTTTTCCATGAATAAGTAGGTTTTTATCTCCTATTTGAGCCCTACAAATTTCGTTGCGATATACCAGGTTGTTAAAAAATTAGTAGGGGGGAACGGACTTTAGAAGAGCACTGTATACTTGCCAACTATGTTCTTCATATTTAAGTTCAATTCCTTCAAGTGTACGGAAAGACGTATAGGGATAGAAACGTAAAAACCGCCATTGTGGAGCAAAACTCTTTGGAGCCTATTTTTGTAGAATCTATCAAAAGATGCCATTGCGTTGAATTATATTCGATTTCGAATTGGCCCATCAAACCATCGACATCGATGCAATGAACAAACTTGTTTTCCTGGGCAGAGTGAGGAACTAACTCCTTTTCACGATGTTTGAACCATAAAAGAGCCACTCCTGGCAACAATAAATTCATTCTTCAGAGTCTTGAACCGAAAACTCAGCTTTTAAGTTGCAGACCTGTGTTATTTCAAAAAAGATCCAAGTGTTCATCTACATTCGGATCATCTTCCTGTAGGATAACATCACACACATAACGAACTATTTTTTTTCCAGGTACATTTTTAACTCGACATGAGAACAGGAATGTATGTCCAAACCATAGACCCACAAAAAAATTTTTAACAGAGAATTAAACCGACGAAATACGGAACTGAAAAGTAAAAAATTAAATAAACATTTTTAGTCTCAATAACTAAGCTCCTAAACTAATGTAAGTAATTAATTTTGAGTCGGCGCCAAACAAACAAGCAAATGAATTAGGTAAGGTGTGGAATGATGGCATCGAGTTGCGCGGTGATATTCTGATAATTTATTTGAAGTAATTTAATGATCTTCATTGATTGTTCGTTTGGCGCCGACTCAAAATTAGTTACTTACATTAGTTTAGGAGACTAAGAATGTTTATTTTATTTTTAATTTTCAGTTCCGTATTTCGTCGGTTTGATTTTTTGTTAAAAAGTTTTCATTTTTAAATTTTTTGTGGCTGAAATCTACTAATTACTACCTACTTGTTTTTTTATTACTTCCAAAACACTTACTTACCCACCTTACTTTAACTATTACCAGTTAAATAATATGATTACCTATGTTGAAAAGGGAAACATTCTCAATTGAATATTGATAGAAAGATTTTTCTGTGAATTGAAAAATCCACGATTAAAATGAAGTTATTTTTTGTGAATGTCTAACAGAAAACAACTACTTCTATCAGATGTAGTTCAATGTCCAGCTGGTTCACCGGGGAATATTGTTTTTTTACTTACAAAAAATAACTTCATTTTAATGGTTTTTTCAGCGTGGCTTCAGCCGGGAAGTAGTTGTTTTCTGTTAGACATTCACAAAAAATAACTTCATGAATACCCCACAAGAGGTTATCTTGACGATGGAAGATAGTGACTAAAGTTTATCTTTCAGTCGCAGATGATTCCACATCTGATTTTATGAACATCCTGTTTATATTTTCAACAAATCAATCTATCATACCCCATGACAGGTTTTAATGTCAGAAAACACGAATTTCAAAGTGTCTCTCCAAAAGAAATGATTCTAACTTTTTCCATCTTTGCAAAGTGAGATTGCTTCTTGAAAATGTGTTTCCCATTTCTTCCGGTCTTCCTGATGATCGTGGAGGCGTGAAATAGATTTTCGTCGACAAAGATGTATTGAAGACCTAGTGAATGCGATGTCTCTCCTGCGTCAATGTTACGAATGATTTCTGGTGAGTACTCTCTTTTGGAAAACATTCTTCTCTGCCTCATTCATCTTCATGAGTTCTTAATTAAGACTGGAATAGAAAATCAAATAACTATCTGAATGAAAATGCAAATTTTCAATTTCAGATTTTTTCTTTCGAGTTAGGGCCTTTTCAGAATATCTATCAGATGTAGTTCAATGTCCAGCGTGGCTTTAGCCGGGGAAGTAGTTGTTTTCTGTTAGACATTCACAAAAAATAACTTCATTTTAATCGTGGATTTTTCAATCCACAGAAAAATCTTTCTATCAATATTCAATTGAGAATGTTTCCCTTTCCAACACGAAAGGGGGTGGTTCGTCGGCTTTTTGTGAAAGATCATTTTCTTACGAATAATTTGATAGCACACACTTTCACTTTATTTTCCCTATTTTTCTGAATAATTGCAAGAAGCGATCATACCTAATAACGAATAATACGTATTTGGTATACTTATGCACTAAGTCCTTTTATTCTAGTTATCCGTGACAAACAATTGAAGCTGTTGCTAGGGCTACCTAAACAAATAGGCTAATAAATATGCTGTATTTTAAAAATGTATTTGTTGCGCAGTTTATAATTTGATATGGTAAATTATACTAGAAACGAGAAAATTGACATGTTGCTAATTTACGGAGAAGCAAAAAAGAATGCAACTGATGCAGCTCGAATTTATGCTCAGAGATTCCCTAATCGTCGCCATCCCACTCGGCATTATTTTCCAAAACTGGAAAGGAAAATGCGAAATGAACCAGAAGAAAAAGCCAATAACTTCATCGTCAGTGAAGAAAAAAAAGTAGACGTGTCGGCCTATGTTGAAGTGAATTGTACGGCGTCAATTCGCCAAATTGTTTCTGATTGTGATATAAGTTATTCGTCCGTTTGGAGAATTCTTCACAAATATAATTATCGATCATTCAAGTACCAACTACACCAACATCCTTACGATAACGACCACAACCGAAGATTAACTTATTGCAACTGGTTTTTGACTAAATACAGAGAAGTTGTACGTTTTCCATTTAAAATTATTTATTCAGATGAAACTCGATTCACCAACTTGGGTCTGTTCAATGGGAATAATAAAAGGTCTCAAACAAATTTACATCTGATGCAAGAAGGAAATTTTCAAGAGCGATTTGGTTTCAATTGCTGTATGGGTATTATCGGAGGAAAACTGTTTATTTATTTATTTAATTTATTGTGTAATCTACAGAATTATAATTCCAATGATCGATCACAAACATTCATGTTTCCCTTATATTGTAGACATCAACCTAATAGTTCATAACTTATAACTATACTAACAAATAATAATTATAATAACGACCACAACAGTAATACTAGCAACAAGTTGATGAATGAATTTCATTACTTACATTAGCATTATTTATACAACCTATGGTAGTGCGAAAATAGTAGTGTTTTGTACCTACCGTGTGTATCCTCGAATATATCATATTCCAGTTTATTTCTTATCTGGCATATTCTATAGACTGGTACATTCATACCCAGATTGGTCTTCGGTCTTGGTTCGTGAGGAGTGGAATATTTCTGTTGAAAAGGGAAAAATTCTCAATTCAATATTGATAGAAATATTTTTCTGTGAATTGAAAAATCCACGATTAAAATGAAGTTATTTTTTGTGAATGTCTAACAGAAAACAACTACTTCCCCGGCTAAAGCCACGCTGGACATTGAACTACATCTGATAGATATTCTGAAAAGGCCCTAACTCAAAAGAAAAAATCTGAGATTGAAAATTTGCATTTTCATTCAGATAGTTATTTGATTTTCTATTCCAGTCTTAATTAAGAACTCATAAAGATGAATGAGGCAAAGAAGAATGTTTTCCAAAAGAGAGTACCCACCAGTAATCATTCGTAACATTGACGCAGGAGAGACATCGCATTCACTAGGTCTTCAATACATTTTTGTCGACGAAAATCTATTTCACGCTTCCACGATCATCAGGAAGACCGAAAGAAATGGGAAACACATTTTCAAGAAGCAATCTCACTTTGCAAAGATGGAAAAAGTTAGAATCATTTCTTTTGGAGAGACACTTTGAAATTAGTGTTTTCTGACATTAAAACCTGTCATGGGGTATGATAGATTGATTCCACATCTGATTTTATGAACATCCTGTTTATATTTTCAACAAATCAATCTATCATACCCCATGACAGGTTTTAATGTCAGAAAACACTAATTTCAAAGTGTTTCTCCAAAAGAAATGATGATGATGATGATGAACTTTTCCCATCTTTGCAAAGTGAGATTGCTTCTTGAAAATGTGTTTCCCATTTCTTCCGGTCTTCCTGATGATCGTGGAAGCGTGAAATAGATTTTCGTCGACAAAAATGTATTGAAGACCTAGTGAATGCGATGTCTCTCCTGCGTCAATGTTACGAATGATTTCTGGTGAGTACTCTCTTTTGGAAAACATTCTTCTTTGCCTCATTCATCTTTATGAGTTCCTAATTAAGACTGGAATAGAAAATCAAATAACAATCTGAATGAAAATGCAAATTTTCAATCTCAGATTTCTTCTTTTGAGTTAGGGCCTTTTCAGAATATCTATCAGATGTAGTTCAATATCCAGCGTGGCTTTAGCCAGGGAAGTAGTTGTTTTCTATTAGACATTCACAACAAATAACGTCATTTTAATCGTGGATTTTTCAATTCACAGAAAAATATTTCTATCAATATTCAATTGAGAATGTTTCCCTTTTCAACATGAATACCCCACAAGAAGTTATCTTGACGATGGAAGATAGTGACTAAAGTTTATCTTTCAGTCGCAGATGATTCCACATCTGATTTTATGAACATCCTGTTTATATTTTCAACAAATCAAGGAATATTTCTATTGTTATATTGTGGGGTTGGTTTATATATTTTATTCAATATTAAGGGACATATTGCTGTTCCATGTATGAGTTTATGGATGAAAATTGCCGATGATATTTCTCTTCTCTCTTCCCACTTTATGGATTGAAATTCCGTTAATAATTTTATGTAAGGAATGTTGAAAATGTATTCTCCGTGTTTTTTGTAATACAAATATCTTGAAAAATGTTTTTGCACATTCTCGACCTCTTCCTTATAACAGCTATAAAAAGAAGACCATATTATTGCGCAATATTCCAAGATGCTCCTTACGAATGAATTATAGATAATTTGCAATGCTTTATGATTGTTGAATTGGCAGGAATTCCTAATAACATTTTATATGCTTTTGTCACCACGCTATTAATATGAAGATCAAATTTGAACTCTTTATCAAAAATTATTCCTAAATCCTTCACATTTTCTGTAACAGGTAATGGAGTTCTGCCCAATTCATAGGTGTAATTTGATACTGTTGGTGCCAATACTTTTTGACGGACAACTTACAGCGGAAAGATAACTACAGTTTCTTAGAAATCAAATTAATGATTTCATTCAAAATTTTCCACTGGCTTACCAAGTTGGTATCTCACAATTCTCAAGTCGTAAGAGAACATCTGAATGACACCTTCCCAGAAAAATGGATTGGCACTTATGGGACCTATTCAGTGGCCTGCGAGGTACATTCTCAAGTTGTCATATTTTTTCATAATGTATTATTTCTTTTTCATATTCTAGATCACCAGATCTTACTCCTCTAGATTTTTTCTCTGAGGAACAATTAAAAATCAGATGTATAACACAGCATCAGCTACTCGTGAAGAACTGGAGTATACATCACTGCGGAACAGCTAATCAATGTGGTGTGCGCAACAATTGAAAGAGTTGAACTTTGCCGTGATCAAGGAGGGGGTCATTTTGAAAATTTAGAACTTTAATGGACCAATTTGCGATTTTTAAATAATTCTTAAAACGACTGTGGAGTCATAAACCTCAAAGTCGTATTTTTCCCATGTCACTTGATCAAGAATGAAGCGATTTACACGATCCATGGCATTCTAGATCGAAAAATAGAAATTGAAATAAAAATGACTTTATTTGTCAAATATTGACAAGTGAGGTGTTGTTGGATTTAGAATGTCGTTCTCGATCGATATGAGTAAAAATATATAGGATGTCCCATTTAAAAATCGAAACCGGAAGTACGGCAAAGCAAGTAAATATGTCAAAAAATTTAAATTGAACTATAATACACAACCCCCAAGTTTCGTTTTTCTATCTTCGAAATAAAAAAGTTATGGGGGTGAGCCAACTTAGAGAATCACCCGGTATATTGAAACTGAAGGAATATCTTTATTTTCGCGTTAATTCATAACTAAATTATATCGTCAATATGTATTAACAGTGGAGGGCGATATATTTATTACTTGTTACCAACATATATCTCCAAAGGAATACTACATACTCCACTTGTGTCTGGCCGAATGACGAAATGTCAAAGCCAAAAAAAGGGCTTTTAAGTTTTACTACTAGATGGCGTGAACATCATGTAACTAATATGACGTGGCAACTCGGAAAAATAAGAAGAAGAATTCACGAGTTCCTCCCAATACCACATTTTCAAAAAGTGTGAATGCAGATTGAAGATTAACATTATAGGTTTGCAGATCAACGTTGGAGGTTTGCAAAATAAATTTCAAACAACTTACAAACAGTATCAAATGCCCATGCTTCGGCATTCAACGCCAATTTGCATGATTTATCATTTATTTCTGCAGTGAGACAATATTCGTCGTTGACAAAATGTCTTATGTTTTAATTGAAGTATTGAGTGTTACGAATATTTTAATGTCTTCCTCCCGAGCTCATGGTTGGTTGTTATTTTGATATTTATAAGTTGCTGACACACGTCAGTGTATTGAAAAAATTTGTGTGTGTATTTGATTTAACTATGGCTCATTTATCCGAAACTCAAAGAATAGACATTTTAATTATGATTGAATGCGGTAATAAAACAAGAACTCAAAAGGAAGTTTGTGGAATTTTTAATGATAAATACCCTGGCTTACACACAATATCCAAAAAAAGTGAACGTTTGGGCTGGTATTATTAACAACAAAGTTATTGGCCCTTATTTTTTTGGAGGCACTGTTAATGGCGAGGTTTATCTAGAATTTTTGATGAACTTTTCATAGCCTACATTAAAATGATCCAAATGCAATCGATAGATCAATTTGGTACCAACGGAACGGAGCTCTACCGCATTACAAACGTATTGTTAGAGATTATTTGAACGAAATTTTTCCCAATAGGTGGGTTGGAAGATTTGGAATGATTGAATGACCGCCTAGATCCCCCGATTTGACTCCTCTCGATTATTTCTTATGGGGTTATTCAAAATCAAAAGTATATTTCAATAGACCAGGCAATATGGCAGATTTAAAAGTTAGGATAACGGAAGAAATTAATAACACAACCCCTGAGGTCCTACAAAATGTCTTACGAGAATTCCAAGATCAACTTGGTTATTGTCCAGAAGTGGATGGTGGTCATTCTGAATATTTAATTTAATTGTAAAATAAATTGAAAAATACTTCCTAAACATTATGTGACATTATTTCCTTCATTCTACGTATCAAAATTTAACATTTTCAAAATAAATTTTCTCAGTTATGATTGCATCAAATTTGAAAAACCTAATATTGCGGAACAGAGATTGAAAATCCCTTTTGAACAAGGTTCCACACGACCCCCCTTCTCATTTGAAATTTTGGAGGGGGTGCTCATAATTCAGACGGGGTGCAAGAAGGGGTTGTTAACATTTGCATACTGTAAATTGTCAAATTGACAATAGAAATCGACAGGTTTCAGGTTTTTTTTAAACAAATACATAATAACGCTAAAAATGAATTTATTCCATACCTATGGACCTCACTGTATAATGACGATATATTTATTTATGAATGGATGCTAAAATAAAAATATTTGTTCAGTTTCAATATATGGTGTCAACTAATAAATATATGGACAAAAAAAAAATTGTTTAAAATTATATATATGTTCATTAACCCTGATAAAGGGCTCGATCGTTTTGCAAAGATTGCCAATCACAGGGTTTTCTGTGAGAAGTGTATGATTTGTTCAGAAAGTTAGTTGCGAAATAAGTATTTCTCTTAGAACTTCATTTTTATGTGTTAACAAAGGTAACAGAGTTTGATACAGTATATCTCATTCTTTGATTTTCCTTGCATATAAGCAAGGCAATGTTGTTCATTTTCTGTCTTAACCGTGTTAGTTAGTTGACGTTCGTTTGCACAATGTACAGTAGATTCACAATTTTTCCTTGTGCTCGTTCATATAAATCTAAAATATTCTGCCTGTAGGCAAGTAACAAAACCTAGAGAAGGATGTATATGTATTTATTGCTCGCTTCCATATTCCAACCGTTTTGCTAGTACATAGTTGAAAGCGAAATATGCGAAAACAATTGTTGTCTTGACTGAGACTGGCATTTACTTGTATTAACATTGTGCCATCAAAGCTATATTTAAGACATTTCATGGCGAATCTGAACGATAGCCTCTTTGGTACCCATTTTACGTCCCATGCATTTATAATTATTCTTGAAAAATAGAGAAAAAAATTACTTTTAAGCAGAAGTACCGGAATTTACGTCTAATACAAACGTAGGAGGGAGGGGGGTTCATTACCACCCCCTAAAACGACCGCCTGAAACCGCCACTGCATATAATAATATTTCAGATCTTCTAGCGTGTAACTTTTCAAGGGAAGGCCTAAGAGCTTTTGTTTACATGAGAGACCCCCTTTAATTCTCGACGAGGAATCATCCCTTAAAAACTTTCGCACTTATTAACACCCTGTATTTACGTTGGAATGATCAAATACCTATTTGGTGGAATTCATGTTCAATATACAGTGCTTCTCAAAAGTCCGCTCCCCCCCCTCTTATTTTTGGAACGATTAAACATAAACAAGTGAAATTTGGAAACTGAATATTAAAGGTTGTAAACTTCCCTACTAGTGATGATAGATGACGAAATCGTCTAAGATGACGTCACAAGGCCATCGTGACCAATAATTTTAAATGGAACCCTACGGCAAGCGACACCTCTTTTAAAAGGTATCGAAAAAACCTATTCAATTATACTAATTTTGTTTGTGTTTATAGCAGTTTTGGCAACTCGCTTTTAAAAAACGCAAAGCTCTGATGAATTAAATCAGTTAATACTAAAATTCAAAATTCAAGCTCCGCCTCTGGATAGTTGTCAAATCAGCTGACGTTTTTGTTAGTCTCCCTAATTCGACGTTTTTGTAATTGTCCAAGTTTTTGTTCATTTATTAATGTGTGTATTGTTGATCGAACGTTTAACTGTTTTAGCAGCTTTTGGTACTTTTAATATTTTTGCACATTTTAATAATCTGTTAAATTGTTGTGAGCCGAACGTTTAAGTGCTTCAAGAAGCGAAATGGTACGTGCTTTAGGTGATAAAGTAGCAGCGATCCTAATTCTTGGTGAAACTGTACAAAATATTCATGCAGCAGAACGCATTTTTAATGAGAGGTTTCCCGATCGCCCCGTTTCGAGGACTTATTTGAGGGACCTTCTTCGTAAGTTTGAACAAAGGGTAGTATTAATGATGCAAAACGATCTGGCAGACCACAAATTTCTGATGAGGAAAAAATTGATATACTGGCAGAAGTAATAGTTAATCCTACGTCTTCAACAACAACAAACGTTGCATCTACCTATGAAGTCAGTCGAAGTACAGTACACAGGATGTTGAAAAAAAAAACAAATTTAATCCATCCAAATTAAAAATGGTTCATCAACTCTCAGACGACGACCCAGACCAAAGACTAGAATTTTGTGAAAATATGGAAACTAAAATTAACCAACAGCCAGACTATGTCAAAACAATTTCTTTTAGTGACGAAAGTACTTTCTATCTAAATGGAAATGTAAATACACAGAAGGTATTGGAGTGACGCAAATCCTCACCTGTTTCGTGAAACACATACCCAATTTCCCCAGAAGGTGAATGTTTGGGCAGGTACCCTGGGAAACCACATCGTTGGGCTTCTTTTTTTAAATGCTAATTTAACTGGTGAGGTTTATCTGGAGCTGTTGCAAAACGCAATAGAACCGTTAATCCTTGAAATTTTGGAAGATAATCCAGATGAATTCGGCAATTTGGAAATAACATTCCAACAGGATGGTGCTCCTCCACACTATTACGTTGCGGTAAGACGGTATTTGGATGCGGAGTATCGTGGTAGATGGATTGGACGACGAGGTTCAACGGAATGGCCAGCTCGATCACCGGACCTCACACCTTTGGATTTTTTTCTGTTGGGGTACCTTAAATCGAAGGTTTACGCGCCACTGAACCTGACAATATTGACGTTTTAAAACACCTTTGGATTTTTTTCTGTGGTGGTACCTTAAATCGAAGGTTTACGCCAACTGACCCTGACAATATTGACGTTTTAAAACAACGTATTGTTGCAGAATGTGAGGCTGTTTCCGCAGACACATTTGCAAAAGTACGAGAAGAGTTTAAAAGTAGGATATTTCACTGTCAGGAAGTAAATGGAGGTCACTTCGAGCAATTTCTTTAAGTAGATATTGATTCTTAAATCTGTGATTAATATCATACTGTATGGAATGTAAATTTTAATGTTTACTAATGAGCCATTAAAACTGCCATAAACACAAACAAAATTAGTATCATTGAATAGTTTTTTTCGATACCTTTTAAACGAGGTGTGCGCTTGCCGTAGGGTTCCATTTGAAATTATTGGTCACAATGGCTTTGTGACGTCATCTTTGACGATTTCGTCATCTATCATCACTAGTAGGGAAATTTACAACCTTTAATATTCAGTTTCCAAATTTCACTTGTTTATGTATAATCGTTCCAAAAATAAGAGGGGGGGAGGAGACTTTTGAGAAGCACTGTATGTAATTATTGCCCGCTTCCATATTTCAACCGTTTTGCTAGTAGTTGAAAGCGAAATATGCGAAAATAATTGTTGTCTTGACTGAGACTGGCATTGTCTTGTATCAACATTGTGCCATCAAAGCTAGATTTAAGACATTTTATGGCGAATCTGAACGATAGCCTCTTTGGCACCCATTTTTGCATTTATAATTATTCTTGAAAAAATTCCTTTCAAGCAGAAGTACCGGAATTCACGTCTAATACAAACGTAGGGGGGTATTTTCATTACCGCACCCTAACACGGCCGCCTGAAACCGCCACTGCATATATATATGTTAATATCTTAGATCTTCTAGCATTTAACTTTTCAAGGAAAGGCCTAAGAGCTTTTGTTTACATGAGAGACCCCCTTTAAAATTCGACAAGGAATCATCCCCTAAAAACTTTCGCACTTATAACACCCTGTATTTACGTTGGAATGATCAAATACCTATTTGGTGGAATTCATGTTCAATATATAGTATCGACGAATGAAATAAGTGGTGCAAGTTGTTATCCTGAACATCTCCCAAAACAGAAACTCATTCTGAATATAAACAGCAACACATCTAACCAACGTTTTAGTGCATTTTAAAAAGCTCAGTTTCCAAGGGTTTATTTCACCAATATTGTTTTTCAATTGCTTCAAGCTTATAGCGTGTTTGTGTAAAAGTTGTGAACATTTTTGACATTATGGAATATATGGCAGTTCAATAATCTCGAATATCGACTGGATGATCATAAACTGCATTTCATCGAGAGTGAAATTAGTCTGTGACGTAATCCCCGTCGCTTCGCTGCGTAATAGCTAATAGTACACCTGTTGACATAATATAATAAAGTCACTCTTTGCTGGTTGTTGACTTTGCTTCCGTCTGAATACCGCCAAGGTCTCCATCATAAGGTTACATTCCACCATATTTCGCAGTGATAAACAACTTAGCGCGCAATTCTACGATCTGCGACATTTCTATGAACTATTTTTTATCCTCCTCGCCTAGCCATGAACTGTTTCTGTCATTCGTGCAAATTGGAGAATTATCGCTAATAAAAACATTTAAAAAACATACTACTCCCGAAACTGAAAGAAATTGTGTTCAGTTGAAACTTTTTTTGAGGACAAAACTCATTTGCGATTTTTTTAGACTAAAATAAACTTTCGTAATTTAGAAAAGAATCTAAATTATTCATAAGTATGTTCTCTCAGTTGCATTAATAAAAACAGTATTTGGAAATTTCGTTATGAAAAAAAGATAATGATTAGGAAGATAGTTCGGAATTCTGAAACAATATTTGTCTCTGTTATCGAAATCTGGAAAGAATGGATAAAAACGTATGCAACTTTTTCTATATGATAGAACAGCTGCTTATGAGTTCGATTACTCCCACATGGTCCTATTCTACATCAAAAACCAATATAAAAATTTATCAAAAATTATATTGGAGCTTATAGATAATCCCTTTGTCATGCAGTCCTGAACCAGGAATTCTCATTTTCTGCCATGGATCAGAGTTGTCTCAGAAAAATATTTTTATCAATATCAAATTGAGAATGTTTCTCCCTTTTCAACGTGTAGCAGAACTTCCTACGTTGAAGAAATGAATAACATCCATGTACAATTCTTGATACTTTTTTTTGGATTATAGCTTCTACAATGTGAAAACAAGTTAAATGGATCAGAGAATCTATACAAGTGCCTAACTTTGCTGTTGCTCCTAGGGTGGTACAATTCATTTTTTTCATAAAACAAATAATGAAAAAGTTTGCCATATGGTATCGACTTAATTGGACACACTATATATATATATATATATTGTTATGATTGGTTGGTTATTGATTTTAAATTTATATATATTTTTGTGAATTTATTTCACACATTTTAATTTCTGAATCTCTATCATAACAAATGAAAACTCCGGATATGTTATCTTACCATTCTCTCTTTAAACCTCTTTTTTTATCCTATCCCAGCTCAGTCATGAACATGAGTCAGCTCCATCTCAACAGTCGGTTTTGTGATCTGTATTGCCGACTTGGCACTAACGATTCGATAAGAAATGCTGTTCAGTGGGAGAAAATTGTGGTTAGATAAAACACAGATTTGCAGAGAATAAACAAATGGTTGTTTCTATTCAGCTAAAAACCTTAAAACTGCCCTACTCTGCGATAAATACCTTATACTAAAAAGAAACAATAATATGAAATGGTGCAATATGAATATAAGTAATGATTATTGATAGGAAGAATATATAAAATTATGGTCAGTCCTTCAGCATGGAATTTTGATGAATGTTCAGCCAAAACAATGTAAACAGTGGATCAGACACTCAAAGTTATTGGATAAATATACGAAAAGTTGCACTTTGGTGAGTTCGGTGATTAGAATACCTTGTTGCTCCTTTTCCTGTAATGTTTCCAGCCCCGTGGACGTACTTTTGGAATTGCAATGACAGCTTGCGTGCGTTCTTTCATGGATTTCTCTTCTATACCAGGTAAGTGGAAATTTTTGATAACTTATTTCTCCCAGTTGTGCCAGGAATTTCTCTCGTTCGGAAGTCTTTTAACCAGTTTTTTTTTCTCGAATTGTCTATCAATATCTTTTTCAAATTTTCGTACGTGGCTTCCTTTTTGTAACTTTTTTCAATCTCCTCCAATTTTCTTATCCTCTCTCATGGCAACACACATCTTTTTTATTTTCTCACAGATTTTTGAATTTTGTGTCACTTCCTACCTACTTATTTGTTATTCTAATTACTACTAATGATTTTATGAATGTAAGGTAATTCTAAATCTTACATACTATTTACAAATTGGTATAAAATTATATTTTTACAATTTCTGCTATCACATCTTTCATATATCATCACTTTTCCCACACAAACTCTCACATTGGTGGGTTTCCTGTTTATGTGAATTGTCATACAGGATGTTCAAAACTTATATATCAGTTGATCTTACTTTAAATTCAATGTTTTCTATAAATTTGAATTTTGACATGATTCAATTGTGAATTTTCATTAGATATTTCGTTGGTCACATACTTTTGATGATAGAACTACTTCAGGACTGCCCTCTTGATACATATGCACCGACTAAAGCATAGTATAAGATTCTATAATAGTAAAAAGGTAAAGGAAACTGCAAAACAACATAGCATTAATGACGATAACTAAAATGCCTACCAATATTAATGATAATTATAAGTTTAATTATTTTACAACATTTCCTAACATAACGATATATATACTTTGGGGCGGTTCTAGGGTCTTGGATATTTTTGAAAACACAATGTTTCAGTAGTTCGTAGGAAAAGACTTTTCGTCCCTGGCCAGGGACATTTTCAGTTCTTTATTTTTTTTAATATACATACATGATTTGGAAAAAGTTTCTTTGCTGGAAACAAACATATTTTTCTGTAACATACATAGGAGAAACAATATACAAACAGGTGACCTACCTTGGCAGAAAGCTCGCTTTTTTTGAGAGTGGTAGTGGTATCTGCGAGTAGCACTTAGCTGAAAGCCCGAAACGCGTGCCTGCAGTTAGAACTTTTCTTTGAGGGCTATGTCCATTGAATTTCTTCCATTTTGTTTTTGACAGTCCCCTCGATATTCCTCCCTTCCACCTTTATAATCCTGGACTCGGATGTCACGCAGGTAGCTATAGCTGCCTCCGTGGTGACGTTGGTTGTTGCCCTGGAATGCAGGGTCTGCTAACCGAAACCACAAATGTGCGGCTGGCTTCTGTTTGTTGACTCCGTTGATTTGTCGTTTACTACCAAGTGTAGTTCATCCTTGCACTTCTTCACCTTACTGATGTGGGCCCAAAGCCCGAAACACGTGTCTGCGGTTAGCAATTCTCTTTGAGGGCTATGCCCATTAAATTTCATCCATTTTGTTTCTAACAGTCCCCTCGATACTCCTCCCATTCATCTATATATATATATATATATATATATATATATATATATATATAATATTATATAAATATATATATATATATATATATATATATGAGATCAATCATTCTGCATATATGAATATTGTATCAGCATTGAACATGCCAGATAGATTGTCAATTATTATAAACAACTCAATAAAATATAATTACAGGGTGTTTCATAATTGAATGATGATCCTAAAGGGCGATAATCCTTGGATGATTTTGAAAAAATTCTTCTTATGAACATAGGTGGGCAACCGCTTTATTTTTGAGATACAGGATGTTGAAATTTAACAAAAAAATCAGTTCTTCCCCAATATCTCTGAAACCACTTTGGCTTTTTCTTTTAATTCTGATACATGAAAAGTACGCATAAAAATAATTTTTTTCCATGATAAAATATTTCTTAATTTTCATCAGCGGCGTCCTTGTTAACATGCCCTGCCATATTTTTTATCAAAATAAAGATACGCCACTGTTTTTTTCCAAATAAATATTATTTTTGTAATTGTCCTCTATATTCTCATAAAAATGGTCACCTGACTTTTTTTCGTACGGCAAACTGTTTTTGAGTTAGAAAATAAAATGCATTCATTTGCTTACTCCTATGCGAAATCAGCCGTTGAAGAGTAGTAGGATTATCTTGTGGGCTAGAAACATCTAGTATGCTAAGAACACATTTCGTTGTTTTCAACATAAACAATTTTGACACTTCTTTAGCTAGATACCTGATATTATTTACGTTATAAAAACTTGTTTATTAAAAAAAACATGGTAAGTTTTACAAATACCGAATTAGCAGACATGCATTACTTGTATGGGCTTGCTGACGGGAACGCATATGAAGCCAGGCGACTGTATCAAGAGCGCTTCCCAAATAGAATGATTCCTGTGAAACAGGAAGTTTTTAGCCAAATCATCACTTGAAAGGAGCACATCGGACTGCAAGAACTCCAGCAATTGAAGTAGCTGTTTTAAATTCAGTTGACTAAAATCCTGAAATGAGTCCAAGGCAAGTTGCCAATAATTTGAATATCGCCCATATTCTAGTATGGAGGATTCTTCATGATCATTTATTATATCCCTATCACATTCAACGGGTTCAGGCTCTACTTCCTCGAGACTTTTCATTACGGGTGAATTTCTGCCAATGGTATCCCAAAAAGTTACCGAAAATCCTTTATTTGACAGGGAAATTTTAATCACGGACGAAGCTAGTTTTACCAAAAACAGGATCAGGAATTTTCATAATAATCATTTTTGGGCCGAGGAAAATCCGCATGCAATCGTGGAATCTCATCACCAGGAGCAGTTCTCATTAAATGTCTGGGCTGGAATTATTGGAGATTACCTAATTGGACTTTTTTTTACCATGCAGATTGAATTGACATAATTATTGCCGATTTCTTGTAGGTAATTTGCCAATTCTGTTGGAAAATTTTCCTATTTTAATGCGAAATCGCATGTGGTTTATACACGTAGGTGCACCTGCTCATTTTAGTGCTCTGACACGCGAATATTTAAACCAAAACTTTCATAATCGCAGGATAGGTCGTGGGGGAACAGAGTCATGGCCAGCTAGATCCCCAGACTTAAACAGTCTCGATTATTTTCTTTGAGGACATCTCAAGACTTTGGTGTACAGTCAACCAATTCTAACTGAGGAAGAATTGCGAAACCGCGTAATAGTTTCCTGTGAAGCAATAAGGAATACTCCAGGAATTTTCCAAAGAGTACGCGAGTCAATGACAAGGAGGGCTGAAGCGTGCATACTTGCAGGAGGCGGACATTTTGAACAGTTAATTTGATTTTGGTATTTTTTGTTCATAATAGTTGTTTTTAAAAATGAAAAATGTATTTTTATGCGTATTCATTACAAAAACTGAATAATAGTTACCATAAAATTATAAAAATATTACCTAGATCCTTTGGTTACCACAATTGTGAAATTAAGACTGAGAGAAAACATCGAATAGGGTCAAGCAAATGAATGTATTTTTTTTTCTAAATCGAAAACCGATGACCAGACGAAAAGAAGGCAGGAGAAAATATTTATTTGGAAAAAAAAACAGTGGCGTATCATTAGTTTGATCAAAAATAATGATACGCCACTGATGAAAATTAAGAAATCCTTCATCATGGAAAAAATGTATTTTTTTGCGTACTTTGCATGTACCAAAATTGATAAAAAAGCCAAAGCCGTTTCACAGATATTTGGGAAGAACTGTTTTTTCTTGGTAAATTTCAACATCCTGTATATCAGAATTAAAGCGGTTGGACCAAAACATTTCAACTCAAGATGCTGTTCTGTCGTTGACATCGAAAGTTACCGATGCTTGAATGAAAGTAAACCGTCTCTGTGCATATTCATAGACTTATCGAAAGCTTTTGACACTGTCAGTCATCATCTTCTCCTACAGTCTTTAGAGGATATTGGTATGCGGGGTAATATTTTGAAATTGTTTGAAAGTTATTTGACGGGAAGAAACCAGAGAGTTAGAATTGATGACGTATTGAGTAGTGAAATGGAGATCGATTGTGGCGTACCTCAAGGATTGTCTGGACCAATTTTAATCAATGTATATATCAACGAAATTTTTCATTGAACAACAATGGAAACATAATTGGATTTGCAGATGACACAGCCATCTTATTTAAAGCTGATAACTGGAATTCTTTGAAAATTAAAGCTGAAACCGAATTTCCTCTTATAAAACAGTGGTTGGATAAAAAGTTATTAACTGTTAATGTCGATAAAACATGTTACCTTCCATTCTGTTGCAACTCTGTCGGAATGCCTCTATTCGATCACATAACGATCGATAATGATACACCATTCCATATACAACAAGAGCATAAAGTGAAATATTTAGGTATAGTTATTGATAGTCATCTAAAATGGGATCTTCATATAAAGTATACTGTTAATAAACTGAGGACAATTTTATTCAAATTTAGGAAACTCAAAGAAATCCTGCCGCTGAAGTACTTAAAAACTTTGTACTATTCTCTTGTGGAAAGCCACATTCGTTATGGAATAGCAGTGTGGGGTGGTGCTCTGAATACTCATATTCATGTTATTGGAGTTTTGCAAAGGCGATTTTTAAAACTGATATTTTCCAAGAACAATAGATATCCCTCTGATGATCTATACTCCGAAACACAAATGTTAGGCATAAGACAATTGTATTTTTCATGCACCAGTCTTAAATACCACGCAAGCAAACATACAGCATTGCTCCCTTCTCATCAGTATAATACTCGCCAGAGAAATCACTTTATTACACCTCTAATGATCAGGGTCGTAGCTCAACGCTCGTATACTTATTTCGCCCCTAAATTATACAATAACATACCTGAAATAATAAGATCTATAGTAAATATCGACAGCTTCAGAGGAGCATTGAAGAAACACATCCTACAAAGCCAAAGAACTGAGCTGCTACGACTATTCGAGTAAGTGATGAAAAAAGGTCTTGATTCATAAATTCATAATTTCAAATTTTAAATCCAACTAGAAATGTGTTGTTTCAATTGCGTATCTTTCACATGCGTACCCTATCTTATATCTATTAGACATGTTATTGTACACTCTTATTGCTATTATTATCTTTTATTATTTTTTCGTACCTTTTGTATCATATTTCATGATGTTTATTGTTCATTTTTTCATTGTATTGCAATATTGTAATGTACATCGTTCATTGTTTGTATTATATTATCTACATTTTATTTACATTTTATATTCTTACATTCTACATTTTACATTTTATATTTTACATTTTATATTTTACATTTTATATTTTACATATTTTATAGTTACATTAACTTAATTAGATTTTTACATTTTATAACTAACGCTTTATATCTTATAGTTCACTTTTTTCACATGTTATATCTTCTCCGCGAAACAAGTGCTTGCACTTATCGCGTAAGTTCCTTATTCACTTCCACATGTTTTTTTTTTTTAATTTTAAATGTTAAAAGAAGGTAGGAGTTGGTGTTCTTCTTAAATTTCTGGAGGTTGTATGCCTCGGGGAACACCTCCCTAGGCAATGAGTTCCAAAGCCTCGCTGTTCGTTGGATGAACGAGTCTTTGGAAAGTGATGTTCTGCAGGTCTCCAAAGTGACCACGAAGGGGTGTGATGACTGAACTTGACGAGTTAATCTCGAAGAGACTGCCAAAGCAGGAACGATTGTTGATATTTCAGAAGAGCATCGCCCATGAAAATATCTATAAAATAGAGACAAATCACCAACTTTTCTACGGTGTTTCAGACAAGTGAGCGAGTTTGTAAGCGAGGCATCACCGACGAGACGAATTGCCCTTTTTTGGACAGAATCCAATAGCCTCAGGATATGTTTAAGTGCCGCGCTCCAAATATGGGGACAGTATTCCAGGACAGGTCGGATCTGTGCCTTATAGATCATAAGCAGCTGAGTGGGGGTGAAATAGCTCTTGGCACGAAACAAAAAACCAAGTTTTTGGGATGCACTTTTGGCAATGGACCTCACGTGATTTTCCCAGGAAAGGTTATTGCTGATAGTAATACCAAGCATCGATATGGATGACTTCAGTGGTATGGTTACTCCTGACAAAGTTATGTTAGGCACAGTGAGATCGGCTTTTCTAGAGAAAAGACATGCTTGTGTTTTGTTTGCATTGAATTCTACCAAGTTATTAGATCCCCACTCGAGAATTGTTGCTAAGTCCATATTTATATTATTAACATTTCTTCCTCGTTCATTTCTGGTTTCACGGGCTGATATAGAGAAAGCGGTATGGAGGGTACTATCATCGGCAAAGCTGTGTACTAGACATGAAGTTGCTTTCAACAGGTCGTTGATGTGAAGTAGAAATAGTGTTGGTGCGAGAATAGATCCTTGCGGAAAACCACCATTTATGAGTAGAGTATCAGATGAAGCTCCATCGACCACTACATGGAGAGACCTGTTTGAGAGAAAACTAGCAAGCAGAGAACACAGCTGAGGGGGCAAGCCATAAGACGGAAGCTTGGCGAGGAGTCCCTGGTGCCAAACTCGATCGAACGCCTTGGAGATATCTAATGCCACAGCTAAAGTTCCTCCATACTTTTCAATAGATAGCTGCCATATATGTGAGACGTAAGCGAGCAGGTCACCAGTTGATCTCTGATGGCGGAAGCCATATTGCCTATCGTTGACAATTCCTGAGTCTTCCAGATATTTCATGAGCTCGATGTTGATGGCTTTTCCATGACCTTTGAAATAATAGATAGCAGTGCGATAGGTCTGTAGTTGCTAGGTAGGGCTTTTTGCCTTTTTTAGGGACTGGCTGTACTCTTGCAATTTTCCAATTGGACGGAAATACCCCCAAATTGTGAGAGTGGTTGAACAACTTGCAAAGAAGAGGTGTTAGTTCGGGGGCACATTTCTTGAGAACAATCGGCGGGATTCCGTCAGATCCACAGGCTTTGTTGGTGTTGAGACCCAGCAAAATCTTTCTGATAGTACGTTGGCGAAAGGTGATCTCGGGCATGTGACTGTCAATAGGTGTAATGTTCGGGGGTTGTTTTCCCTATGAATCCAGAGTGGAATTTCCAGCAAATAGGTGCGCAAAGATATTGGCTTTTCCTGGGCAGTCGTTGCTAGTGTTCCATTTCTTTGGTTAGAGGAGGAAATGAGCTGGAAGTGAAGTTTCTTCCCACAGCTTTGGAAAGACCAAAATGAACGGGATCCGTTAGGACATTCAGCAAGTTTTGATCTTATTTTGGCATTGTGGGCATCTTTTGAGCATTCTATTGTCTCTTTGCATATGCCACTAGCCTCGACATATGCTGCTCTGGTCTCAGGGCCCGGATTTTTTAGCCATCGATGATATGCTGCCTGTTTGGAAGCCACAGCTCTAGAGCAGTTTCTGTTAAACCAGGTCTTATCGGAGGATGTTCTCCTTTCGGTATTCGGTATGTAAGTTTGCATCCCCAACATGATGATTTCAGAAATTGTCCCAGCACATCGTGTTGGATCTACTGAAGAGAAACAAACTATCTTCCATGGAAACGCTGAGAAAAACATACGAAGACCTTCCCAGTCGGCCGAATTGTAATGCCACATGAGACGGGGTGGTATTGTGCAGTTCGATGGTAAATGGAAAGAGCATGTTGTGGAGATGAGGGTGTGATCAGAGTTTCCAAGTGGGGCACAAACTTCTATTCTATACGGGTCAGGATTGGTGGTGAGGAAAAGATCTAGTGTATTGGCAGACTGGTTGTTGACATCAGGGATGCGGGTTGGTAGCTCGACCAGTTGTTCTAGACCATGAGTGATGGCGAAGGCCTCGGCTTGACGACCCGCATCATCTGTTTTGTTAGAGAATTTGAGCCAGGCAGCGTTATGTACATTAAAGTCTCCCATGATTATGGTTTCAGCTGTTGGATGGTTCTCCTGAATGTAGTCCAGTTTGAGTGATAAAAACTCAAAGAGGTCGTTATATGAAGGTTCATTAGGTGATAGGTAAAGGCAGCAGAGGAACTTAGTCAGTTTGGTATCAGATAGCTTGAACCACATCACATCAAAGTCTTTCGGTTCCAAACTCTCCTCACGCTGGCATGAAAGGTTAGCCTTAGCGTAGAGGCAGACTCCACCTTTGAACCTGAATCGAGAATGGAGTTCGTAACCAGGACAAAGCATATGGACCTTGTTGGTGGACGAGTTTACTCGAGTTGTACTCGAGTTGTACTCGATCGAGTTGTACTCATCATTGTATTTAATTATTGCAGTGAATAAAGTTATTATATTCTCATTATTATTATATGAAGGGTTTTTCCTTAAATCATTCAAGGATTATGGCCCTTTAGGATCAGCATTCAATTATGAAACACACTGTATATACAAATCAGTTCTATCGACTTGGGGACGACGCGTTCAGAGTCAATAAAATTTAAATTGTTCCATGGCTATCCGCTCCCAAAGTTGAAATTTATAGTAAATATGTTGTATTCATGAAAAAATTCGTGAAGCAGTGATGGCGCCAGTGTTACTCGAATTCGAATAAATTATCCATAATGAATGGATCAATTAAAAATTACGGAGAACTTCTTCACGCCAATAAATAACAAATAACTAACAAAACAAGCTGAGATCGATGAACCATCAATGACGTACAACAGGAAAAAACAAAGGTAAGTGCCTGCGAAATGATTCATTATTCAAATCAGAACATAGAAAACATTGCCAACATGAAAACGGAGTGGAAAAAAGTGCCTTCAATCCATTTCGATTGAAAAATATTTATTCCATCCGCATATTCCACGTATGTTCAAATTGACGTATGTTCATTGTACCTATAAGTAATGAATCCATATTATGTTATTATGTTAATTTATTGTGTTCTAGCACATGCCCTGGTGGATTCCGAGGTTATACCTTTTTATACGCTTTTTTGGTTCGATACAACAAACAAACTACAATTTAAATAAATATGATGACACTTTGATCTCTTAACGAAAGTTAATTGAAAATAATCCATATTCATGCAGGTGGAAATTTGATAAAATTTCTTGCCTCAATTTTGTTATTCCTTAGAGCTTTTTTTAATTGTTGCATCGGTTGAAAGGGCCATTACTATGACTTCTTTTTTCAATTCATTAACCAAAAATGTTTTGATATTCCAATTCTCGACTTACAAAATCTTATAAAAATATGATGATGTTATCCTAACTTTTTAATCTGCAATATTGTCTAGTCTTTCGAAATATACTTTTGATTCTAAATAACCCCATAAGAAGTAATCGAGAGGAGTCAAATCGGGGGATCTAGGCGGCCATTCAATCGTTCCACGTCTTCCAGTACAATACAAAATTTGAAACTATTCATTTATCTTAGAAACAATCACTGTTTTCTATTAACCAGCGAAATAAATTTAATCTAACATTGTGGAATGCAACAATCGAAAGAGTATACAATTTTGCTAAATGAAGTTATTTTTTGTGAATGTCTAACAGAAAACAACTACTTCCCCGGCTAAAGCCACGCTGGACATTGAACTACATCTGATAGATATTCTGAAAAGGCTCTAACTCAAAAGAAAAAAATCTGAAATTGAAAATTTGCATTTTCATTCAGATAGTTATTTGATTTTCTATTCCAGTCTTAATTAAGAACTCATAAAGATGAATGAGGCAAAGAAGAATGTTTTCCACATCTGGTTTTATGAACATCCTGTTTATATTTTCAACAAATCAATCATGCATATTCTTCAATTAAAAGTTTCACCTGTCACAACATGACTTTATAGAAAATTTTAAAATGAATAATCATGCTCTATGGAAGTAAGGAATCAAGGATATAAAACTTTATCGATTGTAAATCTTGCAATTACATCATTTTCATCATCAAACAGAAACCTTGTTGAAAAATAAAAATTGATGAGATCGATATTACATCTCAAATTTAATTTCAACAGGTATGTATTTCTTGAATTGAATAAAATTATAATTTACCTTTCCACTCGACTTTCTTACTACAATTGTAGCATGAAAAAATCTCTTGAATCTGAATGGAGGACCGAAATGTAATCGACACGTTTGAATAATTTTCTTGATTTATAAAAATTTTGAAAATAAAGAGGGGAAAACACTGTAACACAGTTGTAGGTTAGTCGTACAAATGTACAACCGTACGAGTGTTTTTTAAATCTCAATATTTCTTCCTTTTTTTAATGAATCAGGAAAATTATTAAAACTTGTCGAGATATTCTCGATTCTCCATCAAACGTACTCAGAGGATACTTTCATGCTTATACCTAATTGTAATATGATGTTACGATTTCATATTGAAAACGTTAGCTTTCAACATTGAATGATTTCCCCTACCGTTGACGAGCTTCTTCTTCGTTGTGTTACCAACAATTAATGTCATTTATTAGGTATATAAAAATCTTTATTATAGATAAGAGTATTGCAAAAATAAATATGTTTTCAATTCCTTATGTCCGGCATTGTAACATAGGTTGCAAATTATTATACTGCCACCAATTAGTAAAATTTAATGAAAGTATTGTACCTCAGGATATCACCAATTGCAATCATTATTTGGAACTTTTGTAATGTTTCCGATACTTATTTCAATAACAAAAATCAATTTCATGAATAAATATATTTTCCGTTTGACGCAAGAGGTTGCAAAGCCCATTATTTTAGTTATTTTTCGAGTTTGCAAAACTTTCGAAATTTCCATCGGAAAATTAGGATAAACAAAATTTACCTTCGCTAAATTCAGTTCCGACCTATCCGAACATCAAAATGACGTCAATTTCACCAACTGTAATTTTCTGTATTGACACATCGTGTAGTTTTTTTTTTACCGACGAAACCAAAAAGGTGGAGGTTCTCCATTCGACCCGTATATTTTATGTTTTTCCATCATATTTTTTATATATGATCACGCATAACTTTTTCCTGAGGCGTCCGATTCCGATAATTCTTTTTTCAGTAGATAGGGTGTACTTCGACTTTGGTCCCATTTGAATTTGAAAGATGAAATCCACCCCTAAAGGTAGCAAAATGAAGGATATTGATCACTCACCCTCTGAATTCTGGTCCGTTAACCGATTCTATCAGGCATAACTTTGTACTGGGTTCTTCGATTTGGATGATTATTTTTTTAATAGATAGGGTATACTTTATATTTGGATTTCGAAAGGAATTAGCCACCTTTACGGGTAGAAAAATAGGGGATAATTGATTTTTCACTAGTGAACATTAGCACACACATACGTAGTTGACAATGACAGATCGCTACTGACATTATTCTATGAGAGGATGGAATGATATACAAAGTAATGAAATAAACTAACCAGAACAACGAAAATAATTTATATTACAACAAATAGTAAAAGTAGATAATCATATTATTCAACTGGTAATAGTTGAAGTGGGGTAGGTAAGTAAGTATTTTGGAAGTAATCAAAAAACAAGTAGGTAGTAATTGGTAGATTTTACCCACAAAAAATTGAAAAATTAAAACTTTTCAACAAAAAATTAAACCGACGAAAAAATCAACTGAAAGCGAAAAATAAAATAAACCTTCTTAGTCTAAATGACAATTGAGCTCCTAAACTAATGTAAGTAACTGATTTTGAGTCGGCGCCAAATAAACTAGCAATTGAATTAGGTGAAGCGTAAAATGATGGCAGCGAGATGCACGGCTGCTTTTTGTTGACTTCTTTCATAGATAATGATCTTCGATAATTGTTTGTTTGGCGCCGACTCAAAATCAGTTACTTACATTAGTTTAGGAGCTTAATTATCATTTAGACTAAGAAGGTTATTTATTTTTTGCTTTTCAGTTCATTTTTTCGTCGGTTTAACTTTTTGTTAAAAAGTTTTTTCTGGTGTAGAATCAGATCAAACATGTTAGGTTCCTTTTTTCGTCGGTTTAAGTTTTTGTTAAAAAGTTTTTTCTGGTGTAGAATCAGATCAAACATGTTAGGTTCCTTTTTAAGAAAATAGTTTTTTTGTTTCCACCGTTATAACTTTAAAAATATTAATCCTAGTTGGACAGGGAAACATTCTCAATTGAATATTGATAGAAAGATTTTATGAACATCCTGTTTATATTTTCAACAAATCAACCCAGTTGGACATTGTTAAATATCCTTCTTGAATTTTTTGTTTCATTGCCAACCCCGCAGCTACGCTTGTGGATGGGCATCCCCCATACCGTTTGAGAATCTGAATATCAGCGCCACTGTCAGCAATAAAAGTTGCAGACGTTTTTCTCAATTCATGGCCGGTGTAACTTGAAGCATCAGAAAGTTTTAAATATTCCGCAATTTTTTGTGGAATTTTTGCAAAAGTATGAATGTCAACTGGCTGTACTTGTAAATTTACCATGACGATAAAACAGGAAAAATCGATTATAACTTACTGCTTTGGGTCTTAATAATTAATACTTGTGGTAAATTTAATTCCCATTGAAGTCTGAAACCGCGGTAAATATACGTTTCTTTGTTTTGGTATCGTGTAACGTTACAATCAACATTGTTCCAGAATCTTCTATTATCTTCAGTTGTTAAACTGCATAATTCTGCACGCCAACATGCACCATTCAGCCCAAAAATTGAGGAAAAGGTGGAGTAAATGGGGACAACGAGTATATCGATGAAACTTTCACAGATGCTTTGTAACGTGATAAAATCATATCAGCTATCTAAAATTTGGCGCGGAAAGCCCTTTTTAATTTTTTTTTTCAACAAAATGTTATAGGATGAACTTCTTAATTCAGGGATACATTCCTTTAGATTCGGCATTTTGCGTATCATTCCGATTCAAATGCACTATGCACTGTTTTCGAATGTAAACACGGGAAATTATGTATTTATAGCATTTCATTCGCTGAAACTGAGAATTTTTTTAAAAGTAAAAAGCATGAATTTCAAACTAGATAATCACTACTGAGCTGACAGAATAAATAACAAGTTTGACAAATGACACCCAACTTCAACTGGCAAATACTATGGAAGCAGATAATGCGACGTTGCCAATTCGTTTCTAGAATAAGGAGATTTTTTTCAACTATTTGAACTGTTTACGAAGTCAGGTCCGAATTGAAAAAAATTACGTTTTTGTTCGCAAATATGAATAGGTGAACGTTCATCAGTTAGGAAATTTATGTCAAAAAAATGGTTTAAATGAGTTAAAATATCATAACCACGTGACTGAGTGAACGAGACATGCCAGTGTTTCTAGTTTTTCAAAAGTGAAAGAAGGGAACACGACCTAACCTAACTTGGATAACATTGCTTCCAAGTTGAAAACAATCAATTTTTTTAATGAAAAGTAAATGCTATGGCTTACCAGGAAATGTAACTTGATGACCTTCTAATGTAAAAGAAGGAAACACTTTAACCTAATTTGGCTAATATTGCTATCCAAGGTATCTATTTTTTTCAAGTAGAAGGAAATCAACTGTCACTTCTACACAAAAGAAAGGAATACAACCTAACCTAACTTGGCTTATATTGCTATCCAAGTTGAACGCATTTTTTTAAATTGTTGTTATTATCTCCTTTTCTGCTTAATAGGAAATCCAACTTGATGTCTTTTTAACCCTTTCACTTATGGTTAATTTAGTGTGTTGGTTTCCGCAATTTTTTGTATCTACTTGGTTGGATTTTATCCTTTGCCAAATATTTAGAATGTGTATTTTACTAGAACTAGTGTGCTGCCATCTATGACTCAGTAGCATAGATAGATAGATATATTATTTATTACCTTTCTGCCATGTTACATGTAGGTTCATCATCTGAATTTAAAAAACAAAAGACATACAACATACATAAAAAAACATACAATTCATAATTTGATAATACATAAATATATAAAGTTTTCTCAAGTTTTTTTTTTTAGAAACTCATTAGTTTTATAATTTATGGCTGGTTAGAGAGAGATGCAATATAATGTACAGTTAGTTACAAATACTATAGCGATGATACAGTTGGAATTGAAAGTGAACAGTTGAATGTTAATCATTTTATGGATATTAAGTATATTTGAAATTCGGAAACGTCGTAGAAACTATTTGAGGATAGAATTTTTTTAAGATCAGTCTTGGATTTTTTCAGAGATTGATTTGTTAGTGATTCAGGCAGTAAGTTGTGGAGATGACTCCCGCTAAATTTCGGAGATTTTTTGTACTCCATATGATGAAACTTCTCCATGTAAATATTATTTTGATTTCTAGTATTGTATTTGTGAATTTCAGAGCACTTTTTTAGATGGTGTTTGCTTTTGTGGATGTGACACAATATTTTCAATATGTAGATACTGACCACTGTCAATATTCGATGTTTCTTGAAGTGGTTTCTACAGGAGTCTTGATACTTAAGTTGGAAATTAGACGAATAATGCGCTTTTGTAGGGTGAAGACTCTAGTTATCTCTGTGGCTTGGCCCCAGGAAACTATATTGTAACTTATTGTTGAGAATGCTAGTGCATAGTAGACGTCAATCAGACCTTGAACATTGAGATATTTTTTGAGAGAGAATATAGCAAAATACGTTTTATGGAGCTTGTTACAAAGGTGATTTATTTGGTCATTCCAAGATAATTTCGAATCAACTAGAGTTCCCAGAAAGTTGAAAGAGTTGACAGCCTGTATATTTGTGTTGCCAAATGGTATACTTGGATAAATGGTAGGTGATTTGTATTTGCCTGTGAATTCCATATAGCTGGTTTTTTTCAGGTTAACAACAAGGTGGTTAATTTTGCACCATAACGAAAACTGGCTGATTGCTATTTCAACTCTTTGGGTAACCTCCTCATATGAGTTTCCTGAGACTATCACCGCCGTGTCATCAGCATATATGAATGGCCTGCTCTCCTCAAAAATTTCCGGCAAGTCGTTTATATATACCAAGAACAGCAGCGGTCCCAGAACACTGCCCTGAGGCTTTCCTAGTTCAATGGTTTGTTCGCTTGAGTATGTGTTGTTAATATCAACAACGATACGACGATTTAGTGTGAAAGATATTAACCAGTTATTGATGGAGCCTCTCACTCCCATTGCATGGAGTTTCGTCTTCAAGAAAAATGGATCTATGGTGTCGAAAGCCCTTGACAAATCGAAAAATATTGCAACTGCGAGGGAGTTTCTATCTAGAATTCCGTGAATATTTTGAATTAAATCAGTTGATGCAGTTTCGATTGACAGGCCCGCTCGAAACCCATGTTAATGCGGTGATAATAATTTATATTTATCAAAAAATTGATCAGCCTTATGTGCATTGTTTTTTCCATAATTTTGGAAATTGGATCCGAGACACAGATAGATCTATAATTTTCTACCAGTGCTGGATCGCCTTTTTTTAAAATCGGTGTACATTTAGATATTTTCATTAAGTCTGGAAATTTTCCTACTTCAACTGAGTGGTTTATTATATGAGTTAGGTACGGCGCTAGTTCGTGCACACATTCCTTCAGGAGTGATATGGGAACTTCGTCCAAGCCTACAGATTTTTTATTATTCAGGTCTATTTTGACATTTTCAATTTCATATATTTCAAAATATATATGTAATACATTGTATTAAGAAAGAGTTTCATAGTCGTACAACAGGAAGGAGTTGAATCGGATATATTACTTTTCACCAGGTCAACGGCAGATGTTGAAAAGAATTTAACGAAGATGTCAGCTATTTTTTTTGTATCATCTATAGTTTCATTATCCAGTTTGATATGGATATTATGTCTGTATACTTTTTTGTTTTGTTCAATTTGGTATTCACTATCTCCCATAACATTTTAGGTTCATTATTAGAGTTTTCAATCAGGGCAGAGTAGTGATTAGTTCTCTCCGTTTGAATTTGGTTGTTCAGAGTATTTTTCATGGTTTTGTTTTTCGAGTATATCCTATCATCATTTGAGAGTTTACGAAGCCAGTTTAATTCTCTAACTTTATTACTCAACTCAAGAGTTTCTTTAGAATATTTTATGTTTATATCCTCAGCCCTGTTGTTAGATATTTTAATTTTCCGTTTTGGATGTGAAATCTCGAAACACCATGAAAAATGTTGCCAGAAATGGTTTAGCACTTCATAGGTACCAAAAATACAGTTTTTTGGAGGAGCTAAACATGGACCAGCTGGTAGAACACTGTAATGCAGATTAATTTTCTATATAATCAGATGAACAATAGTAATAATGATGAAGTCTCCTAGAGTAAAACACTCCGGGAGTAAAATACCTCTCCATTCGGATTTCCGGGCGAGAGGTACTCGAGGGGACTCAACATTAAAAATTAATTTTTGCAACATCCGCGGACTCAACAAGAACATCAATGACGTCCACCATCACCTACAGACGGAAAAACCGGATATTCTGGCTCTAACAGAAACACAAGTAAACTCGTCCACCAACAAGGTCCATATGCTTTGTCCTGGTTACGAACTCCATTCTCGATTCAGGTTCAAAGGTGGAGTTTGCCTTTACGCCAAGGCTAACCTTTCATGCCAGCGTGAAGAGAGTTTGGAACCGAAAGACTTTGATGTGATGTGGTTCAAGCTATCTGATACCAAACTGACTAAGTTCCTCTGCTGCCTTTATCTATCACCTAATGAACCTTCATATAACGACCTCTTTGAGTTTTTATCACTCAAACTGGACTACATTCAGGAGAACCATCCAACAGCTGAAACCATAATCATGGGAGATTTTAATGTACATAACGCTGCCTGGCTCAAATTCTCTAACAAAACAGATGATGCAGGTCGTCAAGCCGAGGCCTTCGCCATCACTCATGGCCTAGAACAACTGGTCGAGCTACCAACCCGCATCCCTGATGTCAACAACCAGTCTGCCAATACACTAGATCTTTTCCTCACCACCAATCCTGACCCGTATAGAATAGAAGTTTGTGCCCTACTTGGAAACTCTGACCACACCCTCATCTCCACAACATGCTCTTTCCATTTACCATCGAGCTGCACAATACCACCCCGTCTCATGTGGCATTACAATTCGGCCGACTGGGAAGGTCTTCGTATGTTTTTCTCAGCGTTTCCATGGAAGAGAGTTTGTTTCTCTTCAGTAGATCCAACACGATGTGCTGAGACAATTTCTGAAATCATCATGTTGGGGATGCAAACTTACATACCGAATACCGAAAGAAGAACATCATCCGATAAGACCTGGTTTAACAGAAACTGCTCTAGAGCTGTGGCTTCCAAACAGGCAGCATACCATCGATTGCTAAAAAATCGGGCCCTGAGACCAGAGCAGCATATGTCGAGGCTAGAGGCATATGTAAAGAGACAATAGGAAGCTCAAAAGATGCCCACAAAGCCAAAATAAGATCAAAACTTGCTGAATGTCCTAACGGATCCCGTTCATTTTGGTCTTTCAAGCAAAGCTGTGGGAAGAAATTTCACTTCCAGCTCATTTCCTCCCCTAACCAAAGAAGATGGAACACTAGCAACGACTGCCCGGGAAAAAAGCCAATATCTTTGCGCACCTATTTGCTGGAAATTCCACTCTGGATTCATCGGGAAAACAACCCCGAACATTACACCTATTGACAGTCACATGCCGAGATCACCTTTCGCCAACGTACTATCAGAAAGATTTTGCTGGGTCTCAACACCAACAAAGCCTGTGGATCTGACGGAATCCCGCCGATTGTTCTCAAGAAATGTGCCCCGAACTAACACCTGTTCTTTGCAAGTTGTTCAACCACTCTTACAATTTGGGGGTATTTCCGTCCAATTGAAAATTGCAAGAGTACAGCCAGTCCCTAAAAGGCAAAAGGCCCTACCTAGCAACTACAGCCCCTATCGCACTGCTATTCTATTATTTCAAAGGTCATGGAAAAGCCATCAACATCGAGCTCATGAAATATCTGGAAGACTCAGGAATTGTCAACGATAGGCAATATGGCTTCCGCCATCAGAGATCAACTGGTGACCTGCTCGCTTACGTCTCACATATATGGCAGCTATTCATTGAAAGCATGGAGAAACTTTAGCTGTGGCATTAGATATCTCCAAGGCGTTCGATCGATTTTGGGCACCAGGGACTCCTCGCCGCTTCCGTCTATGGCTTGCCCCCTCAGCTGTGTTCTCTGCTTGCTAGTTTTCCCCAAACAGGTCTCCTGTAGTGGTCGATGGGTTTCATCTGACACTCTACTCATAAATGCTGGTTTTCCGCAAGGATCCATTCTCGCACCAACACTATTTCTACTTCACATCAACGACCTGTTGAAGAACTTCATGTCATTACAGCTTTGCCGATGATAGTACCCTCCATACCGCTTTCTCTTCCAGGGCCCCTATATCAGCCCGTGAAACCAGAAATGAACGAGGAAGAAATGTTAATAATATAAATATGGACTTGGCAACAATTCTCGAATGGGGATCTAATAACGGTAGAATTCAATCAAACAAAACACAAGCATGTCTTTTCTCTAGAAGCCGATCTCACTGTGCCTAACATAACTTTGTCAGGAGTAACCATACCACTGAAGCCATCCATATCGATGCTTGGTATTACTCAGCAATAACCTTTCCTGGAAAAATCACGTGAGGTCCATTGCCAAAAGTGCATCCCAAAAACTTGGTTCTCTGTTTCGTGCCAAGAGCTATTTCACCCCCAGTCAGCTGCTTATGATCTATAAGGCACAGATCCGACCTGTCCTGGAATACTGTTCCCATATTTGGAGTGCGGCACCTAAACATATCCTGAGGCTATTGGATTCTGTCCAAAAAAGGGCAATTCGTCTCGTCGGTGATGCCTCGCTTACAAACTCGCTCACTTGTCTGGAACACCGTAGAAAAGTTGGCGATTTGTCTCTATTTTATAGATATTTTCATGGGCGATGCTCTTCTGAAATATCAACAATCGTTCCTGCTTTGGCAGTCTCTTCGAGATTAACCCGTCAAGTTCAGTCATCACACCCCTTCGTGGTCACTTTGGAAACCTGCAGAACATCACTTTCCAAAGACTCGTTCATCCAACGAACAGCGAGGCTTTGGAACTCATTGCCTAGGAGGTGTTCCCGAGGCATACAACCTTCAGAAATTTAAGAAGAACACCAACTCCTACCTTCTTTCCCTAGGTTCCCACGATGTTCTCTGAACATTACAGGATATCCCTTTTCGTGGGAACCAGAACATATAAAAAAAAAAAAAAATTGTGGAATGGTGTGATTTTTTTTTCTGATAAAATGAAAGAGTGCTATTTACCAAATTGGTAAAGACCATAACAAAAAAATAAACAATTTTTGGGAAATAGTATCGGTACTAACATTGTATATATATAGTCTATAGTCTATATACAATAGTACTAATAATTGATCAGCGTGAATGGAGAGATAACTGAAAACAGGTACATATAACGAATGTCTATTTTACTGGAACTATTGTGCTGCGATCTATGATTCAGTAATATAGGTACCAAAAATACAGTTTTTAGGCGGAGCTAAGAATAGATCAGCCGGTAGAATACTGTATTGCAGATTTATTTTCTATATGATCAGATTGTCAAATTTTATTTTCTGGTGAAGTAAAATATTGCAATTTTATAAATTGATGAAGACCATTACAAAAAAAAATATACATTTTTGGCTAATATTCCTCTGGAATAAGGTACTTATAATTGACCAACATGAACAGAGGGAGATAACTGAAAACAGGTGAACATAATGTCATTTTTTTTACTAAATATTGTTTAATCTTGCGGACTTATCTAAAATGAACAGGAATAGACCCATAACCGATGAAGAGCTTCTTCAAATTTTTTTTTTTTTTATGTTCTGGTTCCCACGAAAAGGGATATCCTGTAATGTTCAGAGAACATCGTGGGAACCAAGGGAAAGAAGGTAGGAGTTGGTGTTCTTCTTAAATTTCTGGAGGTTGTATGCCTCGGGGAACACCTCCCTAGGAATCGTTCCAAAGCCTCGCTGTTCGTTGATGAACGAGTCTTTGGAAAGTGATGTTCTGCAGGTCTCCAAAGTGACCACAAAGGGGTGTGATGACTGAACTTGACGGGTTAGTCTCGAAGAGACTGCCAAAGCAGGAACGATTGTTGATATTTCAGAAGAGCATCGCCCATGAAAATATCTATAAAATAGAGACAAATCGCCAACTTTTCTACGGTGTTCCAGACAAGTGAGCGGGTTTGTAAGCAAGGCATCACCGACGAGACGAATTGCCCTTTTTTGGACAGAATCCAATAGCCTCAGGATATGTTTAGGTGCCGCGCTCCAAATATGGGAACAGTATTCCAGGACAGGTCGGATCTGTGCCTTATAGATCATAAGCAGCTGGGTGGGGGTGAAATAGCTCTTGGCACGAAACAAAAAACCAAGTTTTTGGGATGAACTTTTGGCAATGGACCTCACGTGATTTTCCTAGGAAAGGTTATTGCTGATAGTAATACCAAGCATCGATATGGATGACTTCAGTGGTATGGTTACTCCTGACAAAGTTATGTTAGGCACAGTGAGATCGGCTTTTTTAGGGAAAAGACATGCTTGTGTTTTGTTTGCATTGAATTCTACCAACTTATTAGATCCCCACTCGAGAATTGTTGCTAAGTCCATATTTATATTATTAACATTTCTTCCTCGTTCATTTCTGGTTTCACGGGCTGATATAGGGGCTCTGGAAGAGAAAGCGGTATGGAGGGTACTATCATCGGCAAAGCTGTGTACTGGACATGAAGTTGCTTTCAACAGGTCGTTGATGTGAAGTGAAAATAGTGTTGGTGCGAGAATAGATCCTTGCGGAACACCAGCATTTATGAGTAGAGTGTCAGATGGGGATTAGAGGCTGTCAGACAAAGTTATTCAGTGATGAAAATAACAAGGATTATTTGGACACTTTTCCAGAGCCGTTATGCCAAGACATAACGTACAAATTCGTTATATAATTGTAAATAGTGCTCTGATTAATAATATTCTCTGGGGAAAGAACATTCGAACGGGCCAGAGTCGAAACCAAAGGCTAAAGTAGACCCCACCAGAAAACATAAAGTAGGATCGCAAAGTTATATAAATCGTGCAAGAAATTTCAACTTCCTGCCCTTTTCGTGAATTATACTATACTTAGTTTGGTCGATGCCAACTCACGTGGCAACCCTGTAACTAACAGAGCTCACGGAAGTCATTGTTACTAGTATTTGATTCGTTTTCGTTGAAAGTTATATAGATGGAGCCAAAAATAACGAAATGGCGTTTGGACTAGTTTGGAGTGCATGAAAACCTTTTTCATAGCTAGAAAATGTAATGGTGTTTTTATCAATGCATTTTTGAGAAGAAAAATTAGATAATTGAGTGAAATAGTGGCCAGTTATTGTGTTGCTGGAAAATAAAACAAGTAAGAGTCTCCAGGATCGTCTGAATATAGTGACGTTTCCATGGGCAATTTTTTCAACTTCAAAGGGCCACAATTCTCAAAGATACTTTTTTTGCACCATATTTTCGATAGCTGAGGTGATTTTATCATGTTCTGAAGCATCTGTGAAAGTTTCATCGAAATACCGGTTGTCCCCATTTACGTCATGTTAACCCTAAAAGCTTTAAGGACTTTTGCCTGAAGCAAATAACAGAATCAGTACCTATGTTCACCACATAAAATAGCCAACGTTTTCGTAAAAACTTTTTAACAAAAAATTAAACCGACGAAAAAATCAAACGAAAAGCAAAAAATAAAATAAACCTTTTTAGTCTGCATGATAATTGAGCTCCTAAACTAATGTAAGTAACTGATTTTGAGTCGGCGCCAAACGAACAATTATCGAAGATCATTATCTATGAAAGAAGTCATCAAAACGCAGCCGTGCATCTCGCTGCCATCATGTTACGCTTCACCTAATTCAATTGCTAGTTTGTTTGGCGCCGACTCAAAATCAATTACTTACATTAGTTTAGGAGCTCAATTATCATTTAGACTAAGAAGGTTTATTTTATTTTTTGCTTTTCAGTTGATTTTTTCGTCGGTTTAATTTTTTGTTGAAAAGTTTTTATTTTTCAATTTTTAGTTCCGTATTTCGTCGGTTTAATTTTTTGTTAAAAAGTTTTTATTTTTCAATTTTTTGTGGATAAAATCTACCAATTACTACCTACTTGTTTTTTGATTACTTCCAAAATACCTACTCACCCACCTAACTTCAACTATTACCAGTTAAATAATATGATTATCTACTATTACTATTTGTTGTAATATCAATTATTTTCGTTGTTCTGGTTAGTTCATTTCATTACTTTGTATATCATTCCACCTCTCATAAAATATACTGATTTCGACGGAACAAGAATAATGTCAGTATCGATCTGTCATTGTCAACTACGTATGTGTGTGCCAATGTTTACTAGTGAAAAATCAATTATCCCCTATTTTTCCACCCGTAAGGTTGGCTAATTCCTTTCGATATCCAAATATATGGTATACCCTATCTATTAAAAAAAGAATCATCCAAATCGAAGAACCCAGTACAAAGTTATGCCTGATAGAATCGGACCAGAATTCAGAGGGTGAGTGATCAATATCCTTCATTTCGCTACCCTTAGGGGTGGATTTCATCTTTCAAATTCAAAATGGGACCAAATTCGAAGTACACCCTATCCACTGAAAAAATAATTATCGGAATCGGACGCCTCAGTAAAAAGTAAGTAAGTTATGTTATCATACATAAAAAAATATGATGGAAAAACATAAAATATACTGGTCGAATAGAGAACCTCCTCCTTTTTGGTTTCGTCGGTTAAAAATTGACATTTACCTCAAATGATTTAAGTAATTACCTACAAAAACAGATTATTCTCAACTTGGACCTATCATTTGTTCGTTTCGATATGATGAACGTAATTCTTCATTTCATTGCCCCCGGCTCCATTTAGCGAAAATATTCGGAATTGTATCTCAATCCAATTATGACTGAGGGAAAGAAATCCCAAGTTCTGATCGTCCACCCTAAGACTATAATCTCGGGTACCGAAGAAGAAATTATGAGGTCCGGAGGTTGTTCACCCTCTAGCAAATGGTAAAAAAGGTTCCGTTGAAAGGGCTCCAATACAGATGCGGAACTAGGAAGGCAAATAAGGGTGTTATGCCCTTTCTCAACTTTACGTTTATTATATCAGATATTTTGTATTCCAAGTTGTGTAATTAACCTTTAATCGCTACCATGGAAAATGCTCACACTGTCGCTACCGTCGGTATGAAATACCGTTAAATATGCACCAAAATGTTTAATGGAAAAAAAAAATTTTAGTTTTTTTTTATTATAAATTCGAAAAATTAAAATTCAAAAAAACATTCAAATCAACAAAAGAAATGCTTTACTTCTGCATAGGCAAAACATGTAAACTTTTTTATTTTTCTCGGTTGTTTACACATTTTTTTTTGCATGATCCAAACAAATTGGTTTTTTAACCGACGAAACCAAAAAGGAGGAGGTTCTCTAGTCGACGCGTATATTATTTTATTTTCATTTTATTTAACTATGCAAACGGTTTGCAATTCCAACCAGAATCTACAGGAGAAATAAACCTCATAAAATCTGTTCTCAAGGAAAATGCATATCCAGATCAGTTTGTGGAAAATACAATCACTGACATTGAAAACAAAAACCCATCAAACAACCAATTAACACAACCAACAGGAGTAGTCCCACCACCTCCACATTTCACAACCAACATAATACCTTATGTCCCCGGATTATCTGAAAAGATCAAACGAATTGGACATAGGTATGATGTGAGAACATCATTTAGAACAACAAACAGACTGAGATCTATACTGACACAAACAAAACCAGAAAACGCAGGAGAAAGTAAAAAAAACTGTGTTTACAACATACCTTGTTCTTGTGATGATAGTTATATAGGTGAAACGTCAAGACCATTGGAAGTGCGCCAAAGTGAACATCAGAGTTACATCAGAAATCAACAAATAACTGGATCAAAAATTGCAGAACATATTCTCACATCCAATGGCGATCATACGATTGAATGGAATAGGACAAAAATCTTGATGAAAGAACCACATCAAGAGAGGAGAACATTGAAAGAAACGGCCTGTATCCTTCTTTCCAATAACAACTGCTTTTCAACAAATTCTGTTGAAATGGATCATACATGGTTACCTCTACTCAGAGAGGAAGTGAGATATGGTAGAATGGTAATAAACTGATCTGAACAACACCCCATATATCAAATGAGCAATACGTCACTCTCAAACTTTTTCGGCAGATCTCAATAGACATCCCTCAGTTGAAAAAGCGAAAAAGACTCTGCGAGAAAAAATTCAAATTATAAAACAATTAAAGGAGATTTAGAAGATTTTGAGAACGGGGGCAGATATAGTCCCCGAAACGTCAAGCAAAAACTTTAATAGAGAAGTATCTTTTGAATTAAAAAAAATAATTTTTTTTTCTTTCGATAGGCAAATTCCGAAAACGACAAGTTATTGACAAATTGAATCATTTTTCTATAGGAAATATAATTTGGTGAACGCAATAACTTATCGGGGTGAACTAATTAATCAGTTTGCCCTTTCTACACTTGTATAGATTTTCCTGATTATATTTTCATTTTCAGACTGTGGAAGGTTACCCAAAAAACATGTCAAGAAAAGTAATAGGCACTTGCGTTCTGCGGGAATAAGCAATACCTAAAACTTTCATAATTTGAAATGATGATGAGTGTTGTTGTAGATGGTAGGTGTCTGTATAGGTACCTGGGTATAAAGGATCGAGAACAACAAATTTGGTTGAAGCCATACCTACCTATATATGCTAAATAATCATAATAGATACGTAATCGTACGTTTGGCAACAATACCTTTGAGAGGAAAATGCAATGATATTCAAGAATTTATAATTGTTGATCCAACAAAATTGAATTAGAAATTGACTCTCCTGATACAAATATTTGACACATTTCTTCAACGGAGAAATGCTTTATATAGTGTCTTGGAACAAGAAATATTGATTTACTTATGTCTTTCAATAATTGTAGTTTTCTTTCTTTAATTCTGTAATAACTCGAATAAAGAATATTTGGTAAAACTAAATAAATATATCAATTAAATAATTTTATACGTTAAAGATATTAAATAACTTTGTATCGAATACATTACCTTAGAAGAAGAAGGCGTTATCTCCATTCAAGAATTTAGAATTGAAAAAATTTATCATCTCCAATGGAGAAAAAGATTTCTTCAATAAAGAAATACTTTATATATGGTCTTGGAACAAGAACTATTGAGTTATGGCTTTCAAGAATTGTAGTTTTCTTTCATGAATACTGTTTGAAGAATATTTGGAAAACTAAGTGAATATTTAAAATAGATATTTTTCTACATTAGAGATATTCAATAATTTTGAATCAAATACATGATTTCAGAAGAAGAAAGCGTATCTCTATTCAAGAATTCTGAATTGAACAAATGTGTCATCTCCAATGAAGAAATTGTTTTTATGTGTGTATCGACTTTTCACTGTAAAAATAAGATAATGGAAGAAATATAAAGAAAATATCTGAAATAACTCTTACGATTACCTTCAAAATCTATATTCAAAGTTCGTGTGGAAAACTCCCGATAGGCCGAGTTTTTCGTTATTTCGAAAATGCATTTTCATTATTTACTTATTATCTCGCTTGAGTTTTGTTGATGGAAAAAAACTCCACCAAAAATATTAAAATGACTATTCTAGAAAACAGTTTCATAGTTTGAAAATACACAATATCTACTTTTGAAACTACTTCTCCTTTTCAAAATGTGTGTTCAATGAAAAACCTCTTTTATCATATGAATCGACTCATTCAAACGATTCTCCATGAATGGTCAGAAAAGGAAGCAGGGAAGTTATAATATTTGCTTGGGATATTTGATATAGAAAACTGAAGTTTAGAAAACATAAACGCAAATTTTGTGTTTTCTTTGAGGTTTCAGTCAATAGGAAATGGCCAATGTAAAGAAGACTCTTTGTTACATTGGGTTTGTTTTGTTTGAAAATATGAACAGGATGTTCATAAAATCAGATGTGGAATCATCTGCGACTGAAAGATAAACTCTAGTCACTATCTTCCATCGTCAAGATAACCTCTTGTGGGGTATACATGTTGAAAAGGGAAACATCCCCAATTGAATATTGAATAGAAATACTTTTCGGTGAATTGAAAAATCCACGATGAAAATGAATTAATTTTTTGTGAATATCTAACAGAAAATAACTACTGCCCCGGCTAAATCCACGTTGGACATTGAACTACATTTTTATCGTGGATTTTTCAATTCACAGAAAAATATTTCTATTCAATATCCAATTGAGAATGTTTCCCTTTTCAACTCTTTGTCACATTGTCGAGCTTTCGAAAAAATGTATTTCATTATCAAGACATCTGAAAACGACAAAGTCACATTGTAAAAATGCTATTTGTATATATGTAATTAAAAAAAAACTCACTAATTTATATATCAAATTGTACGAACGTCTTGAACGAATTGTAAAATCATATCAACTATGATAATTTCAGTCGAATAGTTAATATGATATTCTACAATTAGTTTAAGACGTTCGTACAAATTGATATATAAGATTTTAACTATAATGTGCACCGATATTTTCCTGTTGGCAACCTCCAGTTAGTAAGTTTTTTTTAATTATATACAAATAGCATTTTCACAATGTGACTTTGTTCTTTCCAGATGTCTTCATTATGAAATAAGTTTTTCGAAAGCTCGACAATTTAAAAAGAGTCTTCATTGGCCATTTCCTATTGACTGCAACCTCAAAGAAATTTGCGTTGGGTTTTATTAACTCCAGTTTTTTCAACTAGTCCAGCCAAGAGACTACCCTTTTTCTAAATATATATATTTATATATATATATATATATATATATATATATATATATACAAAAATGAAACTCCGGCTATGTTGTCTCACCCTTTCTCAAACACTCTTTTTACCTTATCCCAGCTCAGTCGGCACGCCTATGAAGCGTGAGTCATCTCTATTCTCAACGGCAGGTTCAGTAGTGCCAACTTGGCGCAATGCTTGATGTCAAATATGCTGTTTTGTGGGAAAAATTATGGTTGGGTGCTCAATAGATAAAACACAGATGGCAGAAAAATCGTCAAATACTTGTTTTTATTGAAATTAATCCTTAAAACTGACCTACCCCTGCGAAATCTAACTAAAACAGTAATCTGAAATGGCAAAATTTGTTGATTTGTGATAAATACTAGTTAAATGAGCGTTTGAAGGTAATGAAAAGTTTGTTAGCATCGAAAAATCATCAAATGTTCAAAAGAAAGGACACAAGTGATCATATAATCAATATAAGTTTCACTGTTTTTTGTTCAGCTTTAGAAATACCTTGCAATTCTTCCTTTCTGGTGTTCTCCTGCCTCTTGGAAGTGTTCGTGCTTACTGGAACATACAGCTATACTGCATAGAGCCTTTTTTTTGTTCCTGGGAATGGCATGGACTGGACTTTGTTATTTTAATAAGGTGAGTGGTTTCTTCTAGTTTGCTTATTTTTCCATTTGTATGTGAATCAGTTATAAAGCGGTTCTAGATAGTTCTGCTTGTTTGTATATTGATTTTTGTTATATTTTTCTCTCTAAATCTGGTATATGGTTTCGTTTTTACATTTCAATTTTTCCTCTCCCAAGCTTGTTACATTTCCTCTTGGCAACCCACACATTTTGTTTCTTTTCACAAATTTTAAGATTAATTGCCATTTTCTATATATCACTGTTTGTTATTTTAACTTATTCTAATGATTTTATTTACAATATCTAATTCTAAACCTTATATACTATGTACAGATTTGGATAAAATTCATATTTGACATTTTCCTGTTTTCATAATTTTTATATTTTATTATTTTTCTCACATAGTTTTTGATATCTCGCTGTTGGGTTTCCTCCTGATATGATTTACCATACAGGATGTTCCGACTTGTATACCATTTGATCTAGTTGAAATACAAAGTTTTTTCATGAATTTAAATTTCCATATTATTTCATTGTTTGTGCAATTTGGATGTATTGTTGGTCACATACTTATGACAATAAAGATACTCTAGGACTGACTTTTTGATACATATGCGTTGACTAGATTAGAAAAGCAAAAAGTATAGAAAAATTGTAAAACAAACATAGCATGAACCACAATAACTTAAATACCTAATAATAATAATGAATTATCAGTTTCATTATTTTTTTTAACATTTCCTAACATAACAATATATATAATTATATAAAGAATAAGAAGAAAATAGAGTGCCTGTTGAAAAATTCTACCCCTGAAAGGTTTCTGTGTGCGCCTCTGTTTCAGCATCTGCTCTCTTGGGTCGACGACCTTTTTGGGATCCCTTTTTTATACTGAAGAACCTTTGTGGAGAAAAAATATAAAAAACTCACCCCTCTTAGAATTTATACCGATCCTATTCCGGATCTCAATTAACTGCCCTTTATTTCTACCATAGATCGGCATTATTGATAATAATCACGTATCGTATAAAAGTATATCTTACCCAAAATCGAGCCGAGAAGAATGGAAAAGTTGCCACAAGCTGAGTAGGAATTAGTAAAAACAGCTGCTTTTGAAAAGCCAGAGATTCACGTCACTATACTTTGAAGCAGGTAGATGAAACCTATTGTGCTAGAATATAATTTGAATCAATTTATCATACTACACGGCAAAATAGACGGGTAAATCCTGAAAATGGACAGAGTAGTAGTTTATGCAAACAATACGTAACAGAACGAAAACGCCACACCTATTCTTTCGCCATGATTACAGACTTTTTCTGACTACACTAGTCGTGAAATAACTTCTGTATTAGATAGTTTTTAGCAATGCTAAAAGACATTTCTGAGAATTGCTAATAGACATTTTTGAGAAATGCTAATAGACCTTTCGGAAAATAAAGTTTTTTGAGTTTTTCCTCCCATTTTTCACGGAAAATAGAGTTATGGCATATTTTTATGAATATTATTGAAGATCACGTTTATAGACATTTTGAGAGAAATATTTGCACACGTTAAAAAATAATTACATAATGAAAAAACTTTTTATAGATGAGCTTTTATTCAAATGCACTAAAAAGAACAAAATAATTACTTTGGATGTGTGACGTAGGTTATTCCGTGAGTTATAGATTTAACAAATGCAAAAACTTTTTCAAATAAATGTAAACACTATATCACTCAAAATCTTAATATGTTTTCAAGTCTCCTATAATAATATTACCACCCCTGCCTAAACTGGGATCCCGATTTATGATTTATAATTTGTAGTTCATAATTTATAATTGTATTTCTTATCTTTGGATTTGTTTTCCAATTTACTAATACCTACATATGTTATCTAATTATATGCACACACAGGTGTCTAACACCTAGGTGCATCTGGAAAAATGTAAATCAGAATATTACTACCTATTTATACCATGTAATCTATATAATGTAATGTAAGAATGAATTTAATAAATCTCAATCTCAATCTCAAATAGATTCTAAAGCTTGTCGCGCAAAGATTTCAGTTCGAATACAAAAGCAGAAGTTTTTGAATCTATAACTCACGGAATAACCTACGTCACACATGCAAAACAATAAAAGCTTGTATTGAAAAAGGTTTTTTATTTTGTGCTTTTTAGTACTTAAGTACGCCTTGATCCATGCATTTTTGTCAAAGCATCGTTATTATGAAGCCTTTTTATCCTGTAAGTTCTGAGCTATCTAGTTCTTCAATGAGGAGACTATCTCAAGATTAACTCATCTGCCATCTTGGAGTTGCCAACTTCAATTTATGAATTTTAACTAAAAATCAATAATCTTCGACTAAATTCATAATCTCCGACCCCAAAAACCGTGACATACCAATTTTAAATCGAATCGGGCCATAATTACAAAACTCGTCCGCCATCTTGAATTTGTGAATTTTGACCATAAACACAGAGATCATCGGCCATCTTGACGAAAAATTCATAATCTTCGACCATATTCCCAAACTCGTCCGCCATCTTGGAGCCGCCATTTTGTTTTTTCCCCAACAAAAATAATGCAATGTCACCGGAATTATGAACACCTGCCAAATTTCAGCTAAATCGGATGTGGGCAAGGCTCCAAAAATGGATTAAAAATTTTGAAACGGAAAGAATGACTTGTAAAATTGTATATTGTTTTACGAGTGACGAAAGAAAAAAAAATTAAGTGAGAGAAATGTTCAAGAGCTTTAAAAAAAATTTTCGACGAGTGAAACACTATACTTTTTTTCTACAACCCTTTTTATATCATAATAATATGCTAAAAAAGAACGATGAACAAATATTTTATTTTAAATTAAAAATAACAGAATTTCTTCAAACATTACTTATGACTCAAATATTGGTTAATTGTTACATTCGAGCAATTATTCCAAATTATAGGAGTATTACAATCAATATTTTTATGTATTGAGGTAGACGATGCCACATCTGTTATATTGTTAACTGATGTCACTCCAGATGAAGATGCGCCGTAATCGGATAGCGTTGTATTTTGTATGGATTTTAAAATTTTGGTTTGTATTTGATTTTTGCTGCTAACTGATTGATCAACATATCCCTCCGCACGTTACTAGATCTCCAGCTCCATGCTTTTGATGCGCCGTAATCGGATTGCGTTCTTGATCCACTGATAGTAAGTCTACGCTTATTTGGACTTATTGCCATTTGAATAGGAAATTTACGAATTTATTTATTCACAACGCAGTCACTTTCCGTTCTGAGTATGAATATTGACTATTTGTCCGTATCTAGTGACGGAGGTCTATATTTGAAATCTTGGAACCGAATGTGAAGAACGGGTGCTTTTTAAACGAGAACCAAGGAGAGGTTCCATCGAGAATATTTTTTTAATTATGATCACGCATAACTTTTACAGAGCGGTTCGATTCCAATGATTCTTCTTTCAGTGGATAGGTGCACTTCGAAGTTGGTCCCATTTGAATTTAAATGAAACCAATCCAATCATTAACGTTCAAAATGAAGGATATGATCCCACCTTGAATTTGGTCCGTTAACCGATTCTATCATTGTGTATCTAGTGGACGAGTCATTTGTTTGGAAATTTTATTACTTTGTAGTTGATTTGGATGATTCTTTTTTTATTAGATAGGGTATACCTGGTTGATCATATTTCAATTCGGAATGAAATAAATCACACCTATGGGTAGAAAAATATGGGGATGATTGATTTTTCACTCGTGAACATTGGCACACATATGTAGTCGACATTGACAGATCCTCCTACATCCGTCACAATAATAACATTCTAGGTAAAAGATGGAATTATATACAAAGGATGAAATCAACCAACCAGAACTTTCAAAAATAATTTATATTATATAACAATAAATAGTTAAGGTAGATAATCATGTTATTATGGTTGATAGTTGAAGTAAGCTAGGTAAGTAAGTATTTTGGAAGTAATCAAAAATTAAGTAGGTAGTAATTAGTAGATTTCAACCACAAAAAATTGAAAAATAAAAAACTTTTATCAAAAAATCAAACCGACGAAAAAATTATCTGAAAAGCAAAAAATAAAATAAACCCTCTTAGTCTTAATGATAATTGAGCTCCTAAACTAATGTGAGTAACTAATTTTGAATCGGCGCCTAACAAACTAGCAATTGAATTAAGTAAAGCGTAAAATGATGGCATCGAGATGCTCAGCGGCGTTCTCATTACTTCTTCAAAGTAATATGATGATCTTCGATAATTGTTTGTTTGGCGCCGACTCAAAATTAGTTACTCACATCAGTTTAGAAGCTCAATTATCATTAAGACTAAGAAGGTTCATTTTATTTTCTGCTCTCCAGTTGATTTTTTCGTCGGTTTAATTTTTTGTTAAAAAGTTTTTTTTTTCGTATTGTAACTGAGAGTATATTGCTGGTATCTTTTACATCATTTACTGTCAAATCTTTTAATTCATGGCAATGTCGAACCCCTGAAATGCCAAAAACTTAGGCTACCTACAAACGTTAAAATTAATATCATTAAGAATTTGTCGCAATAATGAAGTAATTAATATTTGGAGTCTGGTGCATTCTTTAAGAAAGTTTGTATCTCATCGAAGAAATTTTTTTAGACTTTTGACATTTAAAATCATCAGATTTTCGTTTCTGAAAAGAACGTAACTTGGGATATTTACTGATATTGATATTATTTTCAATCGATAAAGTGGTTCTCAACATCGAATACATAGACCATAGCGTCGATGACTTAATTTTTTTTTACAATCATCCAAAATACGCAAGCAGCACAGTTTCCGAAAATGAATTTACGTGATTATCAACTCTCAAATCCATGAATTTTGCATATATTTCTTCATATCTCCTTTTAGATTTTACTGGAATAAATCCAAAGAGGTTTCCTCAGCTTGATTTGCTATTTCTGGTGGTGTATTTGGAAAATCTAAATCACTTTCCGAACCAGAAATCATGATAACTTAAAAAACTAACAATGCTTTCAGTGCAAACTGACAAGTCTAAACAATTAACGAGGAACGTCAAACTAATGAAACCAGGCAACTAGATAAAAATTGTTTTCAAATCTCACGGTATTTCTACGATTCTATTTTGCTTTTTAATTAAATAAAAGTAAAAAAAACATTCTAATTATAGAAATAATTCCTTTCTTTGTTTATTAATAATTTAAAGTCATCAAAACATTAAATACGAGGGCGGGAAATGATTGAAAATATAAATTTAACTTTCGTCACTAGAAACGAAAGTTAACGTTATGAGAATTTCCCTCACTTGCGACGGAAATCACGTTTTCGTAAAGGGTTGTGGAAAAAATATGTTTTTCCAGATTCTTGACTGAAATGTCACATATTTCAACTCAAATTAGTGAGAGAAGTTGTACTTTTAATCGCTAGTGATTAAAAATCTTTCATTCTCAAGTGATTGAAAGTGTTACCTAGGTTACCAATAAACAACCATCATACACATTGCTCACAGCACAGCAACTGCGTCGAATTATTCGTGTCGAGTAGGCTGGTTTCCAAATTAAATGCAACACAAGCAACGGTAGCGCAGATTTTTATTATTAGTAGGCTGGTTGCAATTTTGTTTCGACGAGTCAATGACACAATAGTTATTTATGGAACAATTGTAAAATAATTTGTTTTAATTTCTGCGAAAATGGAAAAAATCAGATTTAATCACTCGCCTGGTGGAGGCCCTCGCAGCTTCGCTACTTGGGCGCTCAACATCCAGGCTTTACTCTCTTGTCCTAAAAAAAGCTATTTGCTATTTTGGTGACTGAAATGTGATATATTTCAACTCAAATTGAGTGAGAGAAGTTGTTCTTTCAATCACTAGTGATTGAAAATCTCTCTCTAATAATATTAGATACTAAATACATTACTAATAACCGTTTAAATTATTTTTAGATGATTTCGAGGACAATGTCATTGAAGGTATCGAAAGTGATTCCGATGAAGAGATTGACGAAACTGATGATAGCAGTTACAGCAACGATATCGATGATGACAATAAAAAAATTTCATCGTTAAATATTTAAACAACAAAAAAATTGGATATTGAGTTCATTAAATGTAAAAATAAAAATTATAGTTTGAATATACAAATGCTTTATAACCAATTATTTATACCTCCACATTGTTATTATCCATAATTTCTCCGTACGACATAATATGACTAGTAGTTACAATTAATAATTATTTGTTTTTTACCACTAACTTGAAGAATTTCTGTAATAAAGCAGGAAAAAAAATATTGAAATAAATTTAAAAAAATATCATTGATAATGTTTAAAACAGTGGAGATGTAGCTCATCGAAGTTCGGGGGTGCTTTATTACTCAGCCAGACAACATTGGGACCGGTAAATTACTGCCAGATTGATTTTAAAATAATTATTAATATTATTCTTGTTATATAAAAAAGTATCAGCTATTGAAAAATAAGTCCCAAGATGTAGGTTTGTCTTGCCAGAAAATGTTAATACCGACAAATAGGTGCCAGACTAGTTTTATAATATTTATTAATGTTTATATTAACATTTCCTAGAGTGACTAATTTTAAATAAAAACTTTTTAACTAAAAATTGAACCGACGAAATACGGAACTGAAAGGTAAAAAATGAAATGAACCTTCTTAGTCTCAATAACTGAGCTCCTAAACTAATGTAAGTAACTAATTTTGAGTCGGCGCCAAACAAACAAGGAAATGAATTAGGTAATGCGTAAAATGATGGCATCGAGTTGCGCGGTGACATTTTGATAATTTTTTTTAAAGTAATTTCATGATCTTCGTTGATTGTTCGTTTGGCGCCGACTCAAAATTAGTTACTTACATTAGTTTAGGAGCTTAGTTATTGAGACTAAGAAGGTTTATTTTATTTGTTACTTTTCAGTTCCGTATTCCGTCGGTTTAATTTTTTGTTAAAAAGTTTTCATTTTTCAATTTTTTGTGACTGAAATCTACTAATTACTACCTACTTGTTTTTTTATTACATCCAAAATACTTACTTACCCACCTTACTTCAACTATTACCAGTTAAATAATATGATTATCTACTTTTACTATTTGTTGTAATATAAATTATTTTTGTTGTTCTGGTTAGTTTATTTCATTACTTTGTATATCATTCCATCCTCTCATAGAATAAAATGATTGTGACGGATGTAGAACAAAAATAATGACAGTAGCGATCTGTCATTGTCAAATAACATATGTGTGTGCCAATGTTCACAACTGAAAAATCAATTATCCCCTTTTTCTACCCGTAAGGGTGAATAATTCCATTCGAAATCAAATATGAGGTTTTAAAAAAAGAATCATCCAAATCGAAGAACCCAGTACAAAGTTATGCCTGATAGAATCGGTTAACGGACCAGAATTCAGAGGGTGAGTGATCAATATCCTTCATTTTGCTACCCTTAGGGGTGGATTTCATCTTTCGAATTCAAATGGGACCAACTTCAAAGTACACCCTATCCACTGAAAAAGAATTATCGGAGTCGGACGTCTCAGTAAAAAGTTATGCGCGATCATACATAAAAAAATGATAAAAAAAAATATACCCGTCGACTAGAGAACCTCCTCCTTTTTGGTTTCGTCGGTTAAAAATAACTTCAAAATAGTTTTTTTTACAATTTCAAAAATTCGCCAGACTGATTTGAGACCGGTTATAACCTGCCCGAATTGTTTTGAAATACTTATGATATTATGAAAAAGATGAAAATAAAGTATAAGCTTTTAAAAAATAACCTCAACATCATTGTTTATCTTACAAGACGCCAAGCGTCGCGACGCCATAGAGACCGCAAACCTACGGCCAGAATCGCCATTTCGTTATCGGCATAACTTAAATTAACGAATAAATATTATTCCAAGTTATAAAAAATCAGCTCTAAAAAATGCATGTGATCTCCAGGGCTATCACTCCCTTCTCTAGATATAAAATCTACATAAAACCATTTTACAAAATTTTATATATTTTGAGGGTTTTCGGTATACATTTTCACTCGATAAAAATTATATCATTTCAATCTAAATAATTTTCAACAATAATTTAATGTGATATCGTTTGAAAAATTAGAGTTAATTAATAATAATTAATTCAATTTGCCAAACTATATGTTCTGGTTTTTTAGCATTTGTCACATTCAAGATGATAACAATGGATTCTTCGTATCAATTGCCGTCATGGAAAAATATTCTGCAGAATTCCTGACCTTTCTAAAATCTGGTTAATTATCGAGAAGATAAGAGATGAAAGAATGAGTCTCAAGTTCAAGGTTAATATGATTTCATAGTATTAATTAACATGCATGTTTTCGCATCAATATCGCATGTAACATTTCGTTCTAATTCATATCGAATAATGATTATTCAATATCGAAAAACATTTTTCTGAATTATGTTGTTTAATTGATATGCAGAAATTCTTATGATGATATTTTCAGTAGTGCAGTGGGGCACAGTTGTATTATTTGATGTATAAGAGCGAGTTTATTGTAAGTATTTTCGGTGCGGTGCTAATAAATTCCAAACTCTACATATATCATAATAGCGTCTGAAGGAAAATGAAAATCAGATTCAAGACCATCGAAATAGATGGGCAAATCATTGAAACGAAAGACAGAGGTTAAATATCATGGTATCATTCTAGTAGTCTGATCAACAAGCTCAGAATGGTGTTAATTATCAATAAAGCTCCTAAAAATATAAGCGATAGCTTATTGGATTCGGAATGTAGAAAAATGTATTTCGATGATTTTACAGCACATGAAAAATTGCAATTGGTATTAACAAATGAAGAGGAAAAAATAACGTATTTAGTTTTTCGCAAATAATTCAAAAACTATTTATAATTAACAAATTTGAAGAGAAGATTCTTAAGGAGGAGGAAATTTCCAATAAAAAAGTTTGAACTCCCGGAACTCTATCTTCATTATTTATAATTTTAATTTAACGGTGAATATATCGCACCGCCGCTAAAGACAGTATACCACATGAAAGAATTTTTTTGTAGTATTTTATCATTTGAAAAAATTATGCTGTCATCTACATACTTGAAAGAATAATCTCCCGTTGGAAAGAAATTCTTATGTTCATTGTTCAGAAAGTTATACAATTGTTAACTAACAAGTTTTTTCCGACCTCCATTTTCACAAATGGCAACATAAAAGTTTAAATAATTGTCTTATACAATTTTTGCTTCTTGAAGCCTTTCTTATATATAATTAAGAAGATCACGTGATAAAAGTTTATAACCGTTTTTCATTTAATTTTATTTTGTTATTGTTCAAAGTTAAAAATTAATGAAACATTAAAAAAAAAAATTTAACAAATGTAATAATATTGCCGTTTTCGCATCTAACAATGGCATTAAGTAACGCTGGGTATTTGTCAATGAGTTATTTATAAACAAATAGACAGTTTAACTATATAATTTTTTTTCTTGAATACGTTTTTCTTTTATTGTTTATGATAGTTTTTGTATGTTTTCATTGTTTAAATAATTAGTTAAGAAATTATTTTGTCTTTAAAAATTATAACTGGCATTTCTCAATAGGGCAACATTACCGCCACCTGGTAACATCAGTTGGTGCTAATCTAACAGTTGGCACCACTGTAACTATTTCCAAGTGACACCCGTCGTTGGCTCAAACATAATTGCGAGATTCATTCCTAACCTGTCAGTTTCACTTGTCACACCACATAGAGTACAAATTTATATTAATATAATTTTGAACAACGCTAATGTGGTTGTAGTAACTTTGAACTGCGTTTTATTCCTTGATCTACGTTTTTTTTTTTTTTGTATCACTATGTTAGACGAATATGTTTAGCATCATTGAAACCAACCTCAACAAAGTTGTAAGTAGCATAATGTTTCGCACTTGAATATGTATTACTATTGGTTTTTTTCATCTATTGTAGTCTCCCTGATGATGGAAATAAACATTTCCGAAAGCTTGAATAAACCTTAAAGAGTTTACTTTTTCATTGCTGCTTACCCCAATATCCCTAGTTTTGTACCTAACCAGTCAGCAATTATTTCCCCACACATATATATATATATATATATATATATATATATATATATATATATATATATATATGAAAGAGAGGAATATTCCTCGTCGTTCGTCAGCCATATTTTTTTCTCATCTAGCTGTATTCTATCATAATACGATACAAGGAGATATCATCCAGTTATCAAAATATACATTCAAAAGTAAACTTCAAAATGTAACCAATATAATTTATTTCGATTATTCTCCTTTCCCCTTTGAATTTTATATTTTTTAACTATGAGAGTAGCTAAACTTCTCATATCATGTAATATTGATACTCGAAAAAAAGTCGATATTATTATTATTCACGAGTACGTAAATTTCGAATCAAAGCTTAAAATATAAATCAATGTTTAGTATGTTTTGAATTCTACTTAGACACTGATGATATGAACCTGCGCTAATCGCATATAAAATGTTTTTTGACAAAACTTCTACAAATTTGGACATACTGTAGACCATGTCACCCTGAAAGAAAGATGCCATTGTACCAGAGCTCTCTGAATGACACGGTTTGGCTCGAAATAACAATTATCTAATAACCCAAACAGTGGTATTCATGGAGAAGGAACTCTAGGAATTCTCAGTCGAAAATAATTCACTTGTTTTATATCCAAAAACCCCTCGAGAAAACACAAACATTCGCACATTTTTCTTTAGACTAAGTGGTAGATAATTTTCTTATGATAACAACACTTTTTCTCTGTCATAATCAATGTCAAGTGAAGATATTATGTTGAATAACAATTTCCTTTTTTACATTCAGAAAAATACTCATCATTTATTTTATCTTCATATATTTTTTTATAGACAAATACAGAACACTAGTTGATACCTGAATGAATATTTTTTCTCAACAAAAAAAAACAAATTAGGAATAGTAAGTAACTTATCCAGCCAGACTGATTTGACTTTCTACACTGATATAGATGTTCTAGTTTCATTATTCCAATTTTCAGGTTCAGATAATTAATAAATTCAAATAAACATTAATACATCACGAGACATGAACAGACCGTTCAGAAATAAATTCACAAACACTGGCCAAAAACCTGAAGAACCATGTTTGGTGTTTTTTGATTGAAAATAATCAAGAGAAAACTCCCTCGGATAACCTGAGATCGACAAATCTTCCAGAGGTCAATGTTTGCTGACTTGGGATGCACAAAAACATCATTAATTTGGCTTATCGAAACCCACAAATAATTGTACTTGGCCACTTCAATCGAAAACATTCGGTATGTTCATGATGCTGTATTTCAAATCTGTTGAATGACCTGTATACAAAAAAAAATGTCTGCCAACAATTAAGATGAGAGTATCTACATAATGAGTAATCTTAAAAAGAATTATCAAAACAGGTCATCGACATCAAGGTCGTCAACATTTTTTATGGCAGATCTTTCCATTCACTGAATTATTGATGGTTAAACATCGGACATAGAAAAATTACCGAAAATACCTTCATTTCAAATATAAATGAAAAGATAAATACGTATAACTTTTGTTCGTTTCGACTCCACAAAGGTCTATGAGTTAGTAGAAATATTTTCATTATGACTCACAAGGTTGATTTCTGATAAAAAATAATTCAAATATCACATTCCGAATCTGAAAGCATTCGCCCAGCATAATTAATTCGAATATTTCCATCCCACATTAAAAATCCCATATCAAGCAGAACATTTTCGAATAATTACAGCGACATTATCCCACATGAAGTGGGACATATTCATGAAGCGGGACATATTCAGCGAAATTTTTTTGACAGTTCTAACAACCATTCAAATTTTGTCATTTTGTGTCACATGAAACAATTTCACCCAATCATTCAGAAATTTTACTCCTTCCTTCGATCATAACGTCCCAGCAGATTCGGAAGAATTTCTAAGATACCTTCTGGTAGGTTTACATGAAGATTCAAACAAGGCGAGTGCAGAGATTCATCCATCACCAAACGATTTTGTTATCACGAATGATAATCAGAAAGCTTCAATTTCTTGGACAAGATATCTGTCTACTCATAATTCCAAAATTGTGGATACATCTGCCGGTCAGCTGGAGTCTATATTGGGATGTACTTTTTGTAATTACTGCTCCGTTACTTTTGAACCTTTCTGGGTACTTTCAATCCCTATTCCAGACTTGCCAAACGAAGTCGTGAATTTAACACAATGTATTGAACTGTTGACAGCAGAGGAGACTTTGACTAACGATGCGAGCCCATACTGTTCTACTTGTGGAATGAAAAGGGAATTTAAAAAGATGATTCGTATACAAACATTTCTAAAAATTTTAGTTATACATTTAACACGTGTTTCTTCGACTGATGGCAGTAAATTGGACAATGTGATTAATTTTCCCATACAAAATTTGAATTTGGACCAATATTCTGCTCAGGATGGAATGAATACTCTTTATAATATCTACGCCATATCTAATCATAGCGGCAGCATTTCCAATGGACACTATACTGCATATTGCAAATACCCTTATTCTAATTGTTGGCACCTCTTCGATGACTGCCGTGTATTTTCCAAGATTGATTCTCTCAGCTCCCAGGGAGCATGTGTTCTTTTCTATGAGAAAGTTGATGATCTGATTTCTGATGGTGTTGTGGGTTTTTCCGGGTTTTCCTCCAACTGAAACAGCAAATGCGCCATCACTTCGAGTCCCGGGCTTCAATCAAGATTTTCATCTTGATATTATTTTATATTTAAAACTTTGCTTTTGTATTTTTCAATTCTGAATAAAGTTTTAATTTTACTACCGATAACTGTATATATTTGTCCAGAAAATAATGTTTTGGTAAACGCGTTATCTTTTCGGAGAAAACAAAGTTAATAGGCCTTCTACGCTTGTGAGCATTTTCCAGATTAATTCTTATTTTCGGGTTGATCAACCCAAAAA